>ML335421.1:0-26573 GCA_005239505.1 Nicotiana paniculata | reverse complement strand
GATATGTGATGGTGCTAGTTGATGATTTTTCAAGGTTCACTTGGACCTTATTCCTAGCATCTAGGGATGAAGCATTTGATATGTTCACCTCATCTGACCATGGTACTGAAGAGAATGCTAAGTTTGCTGAGTCCTGTGATGAACATGGTGTTAATTATAACTTTTCTGCTCCTAGAACCCCACAGCAAAATGGGGTTGTTGAAAGGAAAAATAGAACTCTTGAAGACATGGCAAGAACCATGCTTCTATCTAGCAAACTACCTCACAACTTCTGGGCTGAAGCAATAAACACTGCTTGTTACATAATCAATAGATGCATGACCAGACCTCTAGTAGAGAAAACTCCCTATGAATTACTTAAAGGGAGAAAGCCCAACATATCCCACTTTAGGGCTTTTGGATGCAAGTGTTTGTACATAATAATGGCAAAGATTCCCTAGGAAAATTTTACCTCAGAAGTGATGAGGGAGTACTCTTGGTATATTCATCACATAGCAAAGCTTATAAAGTGTATAATAAAAGAACTATGTGTGTAGAAGAAAGTTACATGTTGTCTTTGATGAAACTAACCTTCTTGCTGAGAGACAGGAACCTGAAGCTGAGGAGCTTGGACTGGTAAGAAGCAGTGATCACATGAAAGAAATCATGGAAGGTGGAACAGGTGATGGACCAGGTTCAACTACCCCAAGCATCATGACAGGGGAAATTCAACATATGCAACCTGGCCCTCATCCTGCTTCACAGCAACAAGACACCATGGAATCGTCTAGGAATGAACAGCTGGTACTTAAACCACACAGATATCAGAGTTCTCACCCTCTTGAGAACATCATAACAGATTTGGCATCCGGAATCAAAACAAGATCATCCTTAAAAAATCTGTGTGCGTTTGATGCCTTTCTATCCATGATCGAACCAAAGAACATTGGGGAAGCCCTACAAGATGCTGATTGGGTAAATGCCATGCAAGAAGAGCTGAATCAGTTTGAAAGAAGTCAAGTATGGCACTTGGTACCCAGGCCACTAGACAGATCAGTGATTGGCACCAAGTGGGTCTTCAGGAACAAGCTCGATGAGGATGGAACTATTACAACGAATAAAGCAAGATTAGTTGTTCAAGGGTATAGTCAAGAAGAAGGAATTGACTATGATGAGACCTTTGCCCCTATGGCAAGACTGGAGGCAATCAGACTTCTTATAGCATTTGCTGCACACATGGAATTCACTCTTCATCAAATGGATGTTAAGAGTGCCTTTCTCAATGGCTATCTGAAGGAAGATGTATTTGTCAAGCAGCCTCCAGGTTTTGAAAGCAAGGAGTCACCTGACCACGTATACAAACTCGACAAGGCTCTATATGGTCTCAAACAAGCACCAAGAGCATGGTATGAATGATTATCAAAATTCCTGCTAGAACATGGGTACAAACGAGGCAAAATTGATAGTACCTTGTTCTTAAGGGAAAAAGGTAAGGATCTCCTGGTTGTGAAAATATATGTGAATGATATCATATTTGGTGCGACTTCTGAAAAATTAAGCAAGGAATTTGCTATACTAATGGGAAGTGAGTTTGAGATGAGTATGATGGGTGAGCTAAAAATTTTCTTAGGCTTGCAAAGTAAGAAACACCCAAATGGAACAATGATCCACTAACAAAAGTATGTGAAAGAATTGCTCAAGAAGTTTAAAATGGAAGACTCAAAAGAAATAGACACTCCCATAGCCACTACTACAAAATTGGATGTGGATGAACCTGGTTCATCTGTTGATCAGAAGCTATACAGAGGGATGATTGGGTCTCTATTATATCTCACTGCCAGCAGACCTGATATTGTGTTCAGCGTGGGATTGTGTGCTAGGTTTCAGGCAAATCCAAAGGAGTCCCACCTCACTGCAGTAAAGAGAATTTTGAGATATTTGAAAGGCACCACTGATTTGTGCCTTTGGTATCCTAAAGGTAGTAATTTCGACCTTGTAGGATATGCTGATGCTGATTATGCAGGATTCCTGGTTGACAGGAAAAGTACTTCAGGTATGGCTCACTTTTTGGGTTCATGCCTTGTGTCTTGGGCTACCAAGAAACAAAATTCAGTAGCCTTGTCTACTGCTGAGGCTGAATATGTGGTTGTAGCCTCAGCTATGCCCAGTTGTTATGGATCAAACAATAACTCATGGACTTCGGTATTGATGTGGGATGCATTCCTATTTTTTGTGATAACACTAGTGCTATTAGTATGACGAACAACCCGGTTCATCACAAAAGAACTAAGCACATAGATGTTAGGCACCATTTCCTAAGGGATAACTATGAAAAAGGAATGATCTCAATCGAATTTTGTGCTACTGATCATCAAATTGCTGATATATTCACTAAAGCACTTAGTAGGGAGCATTTTGATAGAAACAGGCTGGAATTAGGGATGATTAAGATCACCTGATTGGAAATATATATATATATATATATATAAATGAATTTTTTTTTGTTTTGTCTAGAAAATTTTAATTAGGTACTTAATCAGATTAATAATTGCTCAGCATCATGTCTTTTTGCCATACTCTTGTGCCATGTATTAATATGATTCCCTGGATACTAATAAATGTTTATCTATCTTTGTAAATTGAGGCAATTTAAAGATTTCTAACAGGATGAACCTGGTTCATCTATGTTGATTCATCTTATTGACAAGGTACGTACTCTTCTCCATATATTAATTCAATTACAGTCACACATGAGCAGGATTCTATTTATATTTGGTTCATTTCAAAGTCTTTGTATTAATACCTAAATGAACTCGTTCCAAGAAGTCACACCAGTACTCAATTAGCCTAGAAGTAGGGAACTCTCAACCGTCAAATCAATGACACTCCTACAACTATTAGACTTCCACTTGAATAAATTTTTTTACCCGTTGTAATTAATAGCCATATCTTATAAAAGGCAATCATTACTCCTCTTTTCATAAATCTACCTTCAAACCAAGTTCAACTCACACTGCACAACCCAAAACTTACAACTCGTCCTTTCTTCCTAACAATACATAAAAATATATTCAACACCACCAACTTCTTCTTCTAATTCATCACCTAATCGTGATTACGATGAGGACATTCTGAACCTGTCTCCAATTCTACATCCGTTTATAGTTCTGAATCACCAGAAATTACATCCAACCCTGAAAATACACCCATTCCTGAACCCACTCCAAACCCTACTCCTGCCCCCAAGAATCGTCGTGTCAAAGTTCTTGCCCGGAAATTTGTTGCTTCTGGAGCTAGGGAAAATTTCTTTGGAGGATCTTATTAAAGCAGACAAAGGTACTAATTCAGATTCGTACAGTGAATCCTTTAAATCAGCTAATGAGGAAGACGCATCTGGTTCAACCAGTTCTGAAAAAGGTAATCTTGAAATCGATTCTGAATTTACTTCTTCTGATAAAAGATTCGTGTTGGTTAGGTCTGTTATTGATTTTGAAGTACCTAGAAGGAAGAAGGGTGGTAGAAAATAAAGAATTCTTGAGAAAGAGGGAAAAGAAGTTGTGAGGGGATCTGGGAGGATGGTACCACACTGATTATCTGTGGTCCTATTCCTGAAACTGTTGGAGAAAACGTACTGATTTAGGGGGAAGCATAGTTGAGGAAGCTGCAGCAGGTCTTGCAAGTATGAAGAAAGGAACAGATGAACCTGGTTCATCTAGGAAAGAAACATTGGCTGAAAGTTTGAAGAAACTGGGGGAGTCCTATAACCGCAAGAAAAGAAGGAGTCAAAATTCCAAGAAGGCAACTCATCCAGTTCCTTCAAAGAAAAGAAAAATTTATGAAGTTGTTGAGGTTCCCGCTCTAAAAGTAAGAGCTACTCGTAGCACTGTGAGAGATGAAGAAGAGAAATTAGAAAAGGCTCTGAAAGAGAGCAAGAAGAAGAGGGCAGCAAAAGGAAAAGCAAAAGTTGGAGAGTCTATTGAGGCTATTGAGATTGAAGAGACTGCATTGGACCTGGTCCAACAGGAGGAGGAGGAGCCTGCTCCAGGTGTGGCTGAGACACCAAAACCCACAAAGGCTAAGGCTTCTTCAAAGAAGTCAGCTAGAATATCCGTCACACCAACAAGATCTGTTAAGAAGACCAGGGCCAAGCCAAAGAAAGTGAAAATTGTTGAGGATGATGATGCAGACTGGAGTGGAGAGGAGGAGAAGGAAATAGGAGAGGTGACTGAAAGAGTTACCATGTTTGGAAAAAGAACAATACTGAAGGGTAAGCTGGTGAAGGATCTAGAGGAGCCTGTAATGCAATATCTGATGGAAAATCTGGAGGTGCAAGGCTGGAAGGACCTGGTCCTTCGCATAGAAGGCAGGCTGGAAAGAGCTGAGTTGGTAGAATTCATGGGAAATGCCGGATTCAAGGAAGGCAGGGTCACCTCCATGGTCAAAGGAATTGAAGTTTCCTTTGATGTTAAAGAACTGGGTGTTATTCTGAACATACCAGCTGAGAGCTATGAGGAATACACGAGGCAAAGATGGCCTTGTCTATATAGGATGGCCTCAGCAATCAACATCACCAGGTTCTTCAGTGATAGTGAGAAGGAGATTGAACCCAGGACGGTTTACAAGAGTGAAATGAAGCCAGAGCACAAGCTACTCTTAGAGTTCGTCATCAAGTTCCTACTGCCTAGACAAGAAAGAAGGCACATGAAAAATTATATAGATCTTACCTTGATGGAATGCTTGTACAGGGGAAAGCAAATAAATTGGTCGGCTTTCATCATCCAACTCTTTGACAGAGTTGTGAATGGAAGCAAAGCACATGCAATTCCATATGGCTTCATTCTGACAGCAGTGCTTGCACATTTTGGGGTTCCGGTAAAGAAGCCTGAGATGGCTACTGCCAAAGACTATTTTGGGAAGGAAACTTTGCTTACATGTGACTACAATGTCAATGTTCCTGTGGATGAACCCGGTTCATCTAGGAAGCAACCAGTCAATAGCAAAGTTAGAACTCTGGTGCAGGAAAACGAGATTAAGGATATAGAGATCCTTCGTTTGAAGTCTCGTGTGATTGAGGTTGAAGCTAAGAGGGATGCTCTTAGGGCTGAATTAGAAAAGGAGAAAGAAAAGAATGAGGGTGTTCTTCAGCAGATGCTTTCTCTCCTACAATCCAAGACCACAACCTCCTCTGCACCTTCCCATCCTTAGGCTTTCTAGGGCTTCCAAAACCCCTCTTTAGACCAGTTATTCAGTTTCATTATTTTTACTCTATTTTTGCTCATGGTTGGTTTATTTTTGTTTTTCTGTATGGTGTTGATAATCGTTACTAATCAATGAATTTTACTTCTAGTTATTGACTTGTATGAATTTCTTAGTTAGCTAAGATTTATTGGCTTCTTTGTGTTGATTAATCATGCTTTGTACCTGCAGTTGCCTCAATTTCCATGAGTAATAATTAATAAATCTGGTAAGTGTATCATTTTGCAAACTTTTCGATGATGCCAAAAGGGGGAAGATATGTGTTGAACTTTTTCAAAAAGTTTTTTCAAAGTGATATTTATAACCTAATGAACCTGGATTCTCTATGATTAATGCTTAAAACCATACAAAGTGGTTGTAGTGTATACAAGATTAAGCACGGAGTTTGTCATCATCAAAAAGGGAGAATTTGTTGACCCGTGTCACTACATAGTTTTGAAGATTGACAAATGGCTGAACAATTGAACCAGGTCCATCAGAGCACACATCTTGAACTGAATATCTGGCACATGAACCATATATGCATAGGAGATATCTGTGAATGAGAAATATCAATGAACCAAGGGACTGTCTCCTAATGCGAAAAGGTTGCAAACTGATAAGATGGTTGAAGTCGAATTCAGCAAGGAAATTAACAAAATAAAGGAAGTTGAGTTTGGTACGAATTATGTTCACCCAGGTAANTCGAATTCAGCAAGGAAAGTAACAAAAGAAAGGAAGTTGAGTTTGGTACGAATTTGTTCACCCAGGTAGAGTTGGACTAAAATTGGACGACAAGCTCAACTGACTCTATAAATACTTGATGTATTTCTGCTGGAATTGCACACGCACAAAAGCTAAAGTGAATCAAAAGTCTGAAAGCAAAGTTCCCAAAGTCAATTTGCTAGCAGAGTCATTGTGCGATTAAAAGGCTACAGATCAACTAAAAGAACCAGTTCCATCTGATTGATTATTGAGTCTAGTTCATTGTAGTAGGAGTTTTAATATTGTATCTTTCAGCTTTTATAGAAGCAATTGTAATAGGTACGCATTTTTCAAGTTAGAGTTAACTTGAGGTGTGTAGAAATTAGCTAGGGGCTAGTTACTACAAAGGGATTAGAGTTAGTCCTAGGATTACAAAAGAGTTTTTTTTGTAAGTCCATTTGGCTCAGAGTATTTAGTGAAGAGTTTGAGCAAATACTACTAAGGAGTAGGTCGTGGTTTTTTCACCTTTTGAGCCAGGTGTTTTCCACGTAAAAATCCTTGTGTTTTTACTTTACTGCTTTTAATATTCCGCGACAGTAGAAGTAAGTACATCAAGAAGAACCAGGTTCTTCTATTGAGATAGCACTCAAAAATTGGGTACCACACAAAGTAACTTATCTTCTTGTGAGGTATTGACGTCTAAAACATCACATTCCTTGGGGGTTTGGTGTTATCGGAGACTTCTTCCCAAAGTAAGTAGCTGAGATTATAGTTCGCCGAGGGTAGACTTTAGAACCGATTATGAAACTTTTTCTTTGAAGGCCTAACTTTTTTTACGGGTCTCGAACTTCTCCGAGCCGTGTTAATATAGTCGTAGCCTTTTAGTTCGGGAGCCGCCCATTGGACTTGATTTCCCGAGTTATCCAGGCTTGCCCAAGATAACAGTCCCCGAGAAGGGGTGGCCGTGACCTTTAAAATTTGAGAGTTGCCTAATAGGTCTTATGCTCCCGAGGCCTAGTAGCTTAGGTTGTTCGAGGTTTTTTTTGGAAGACAATACCTGAGTGAGAGAGTGATTATTCGAACGCTGGTTATAAGTGGCCCTTGGGCTCGTTACTTTTAGGGGATCGAAAGTAGGAAATTTTGTAAGGAATGTAGAAAAGAAATCTTAAGACATATTAAGATATAAGATGGTTGCAAAGAAGAGACTTCTCTTTATACTTCTGTGTAATAAGGATGTATATGTACATGATTTTCGTCAGGGTTCGAGCAGTCTATGTGGGCACGGTTCATTCTATCACGCCCCAAACCAAGGGAGGAGTGGCTGGCACCTGATGTCGCACTAACCCGAGCGAACCATTATGCAACTCATCATTCGGCCAAAATTATAACATACATAGGTCGAGTTATATGAACATTCATTTCGTAACTATCATAGGCCAACATGGCAATAACTCATAATGTACAAGTGTAAGTGGGCGAACACTTGTATCAATAACTATCATTCTTAAAACATGAATACATATGGGCCGTCAAGGCCTCTGACATACTGTACAAAATGAACCTTTGTCTACAAAGCCTCTAAGATTATTTGACATCAAATGGGACAGGGTACCGTCCTACCCATAAATTTGTGGAAAACTTCCGAAACGATGACTCATAGACTCGGCTGCACTCTGAATGAGGTGGAGTCTTACTGATCCTTCGCTGAAGTCAATCTCGTCTATTATGAGGGCTTGTCAAACTGATTAGTTATACCTGCAGGCATGAATGCAGCGTCCCCAACAAAAGGACGTCAGTACGAATAATGTACTGAGTAGGTAAGGCAGAACTAAAACATAAACATAACTCAACATTAACTAAAGACATATAAGAATCAACATGAATCTCTGAAGTGCCACCATATATGCGTACTTATTATACTCATATATATACAATGCTTCTCTTTGGGACTATTATCCATATTGTATGATGCATGACTACCCAACTGATCAGTGGTAACTGCCCGACCGACCTTGACACTGTGGTAAATGTTTGACTGCCCAACCAATGGTAAATGATGATACATAACTGCCCAACCGGTGGTAATTGCCCGACCGGCCGTAGCCCGGTGGTAAATGCATGTCTGCCCAACCGGGTGTAGCATGGTGGTAAATGAATATGCATGACTGTGCAATCGGACGTAGCATGATGGTAAATATGTAACTGCCCAATCGACCGTAGCTCGGTGGTAATTGCATGACTGCCCGACCGGCTGTAGCTCTGTGGTAGATACATATGCATGTATTACTATATTATGAATATTAACATTTTTATCAAATACCTCAATAGAGATTTAGGAACATACTTAGACATGCTTGAATATCACTTTATAGGAATGAATAACATAGATATCCTTAACTGCTAAGAGTAGAACCACTAATGGAATAGCATTACATTTACGTCACGTTACTTGGATCATGCCAAAAGAAAGAATGATTAGCCTTAACATACCTGGAGTAGGAAAAATCCGTATGATATTCTTGGAAAAAGTTGCATCTTACTCCCTCTTAAGCTATCTTCAAGAGCTGCTGCAAGATGGAAAGTTTGATTCTACTGTAATTGTCACTCCTTCTATGCAATCTTAACTTTTTCTTTCCCCAGTTTGACGTCTAAATTAGATCTGTGGTTGTTGTAATTATCACTTCTTGTTGTGACTCAATTCTCCATCACAGTTGTCAAATGATAATCTTTTATCCCTAGCCTAACCTATCATGATTCCATTCAAATGAAAACTGATATCACAAATTGTGTTTCTGTGAATTATCTTAACCTTTGCTATGAACTTACATAACATTCCGATTTCCACATTTGTCCGCTCACCTCTGCTGTAAACTAAAAACAAGTTCAGGACTGAAGAAGAAGCTCCGGCAGCAGAAGACATGCACCAAAATGTGTCTTGTTACCAACCCATTATCTTGCCACCTAATTACAAATGACTAAGAGTCATATTTCTTAGGAAGTGGCTTGCTACCACGTGGGGGTGGGGTGGGGGTTCTAAATCTTTATCCACTAATTTATTAATTAGGTAATGTCCTGTTACCCGGTAATTAACCAATTACCCACATAATTAAGAATTGTCTCAAATTACTTAAAGTTCTACTTATTTTTAATACACTTTATACATCATACTATCATGGTCATATGGTACCATATACACTATGATTTCGTTTGAAAAATCATGTAAAAATACATATATTTCTTCAACTTTTAATTTTGCTAATCTCGTATAAAGAGTACAAATTCTCGTACGCTTAATTTTTAAAATGGTAAAAAGATTACCTTATTTTCTTGTGAGAAAATAATTTTTATCTTTACAATAAAGAAAATCTCATAAACTTTATCATATTATATGTATAATTTAACATATTCGAAAATAGTAATAATCGTAACTATCCAAAATTATACTTATAAAACTTTTACTAAAATACTTCACTTAAAAGAAAATACCATACTAACATAATATCTAACGATATGAATGTTATAAACTTACAGGGTGTCTCATAATAATAATGTCTTAAACCCTCTATAACCTCCTAATAGACCTAATCCCTTCGAACTCGTGTGGATTTACTACGGCACATCCTAATGCTAAGGTACAGGGTGTAACATCCTTACCCCATTTAAAAACATTCGTCCTCAAATGTTAACTCTTTGAGTTTTTCAAAACTGAGTTTTTCAAAACTTTCTCTAGGGTCTCCTCTGTATACTAAACTAAAACACAACCTTTATCTGAGCTCTAAACTACTCACAACCTTTTGTACTTGAGTATCTCGTACCTTCTTCACCTTTACTTTACTTACTTTTTAATCTTGCATCGTATCTTCTGTTTCTTTCATAAATTCCCTTCCATATAAATAGAAATGAAATCTACACCATAAAACCTTATCGTGATATCATCTCTAGTGCATACAATATTCGGTGGAAACATTATACTGACTTCTTACGACTCAGCTCTATGGCACGATCTCGAATCCAAAGAAGGGTACCACTTCCTAAATGCCCTATAGCCTCTCAATTATAAATGTGGCACGCAACACACCTATAAGTGAGACTCTACTAGGCACGGTTTTGTAGACTCCCTACGACTCGACCCGCTCTGATACCACTTTGTCACGCCCCAAACCTGGGGAGGCGTGGCTGGCACCCGGTGCCGCACTAGCCCGAGCGAACCACTCTGCAACTCATTCATTTCGATCATGGGCCAACATGGCCATAACTCATAATGTACAAGTGTAAATGGGCGAACACTTGTATCAATAACTATCATTCTTAAAACATGAATATATATATATATATATGGGCCGTCAAGGACTCTGACATACTGTACAAAATGAACCTCTATCTACAAAGCCTCTAAGATTATTTGAAATCAAATGGGACAGGGTACTAGCCTACCCATAAGTCTGTAGAATACTTCTGACAAGATGATTCATAGACTCGGTTGCACTCCGAATGAGGTGGAGTCTTACCGATCCTTCGCTGAAGCCAATCTCGTCTACTATAAGGGCTCGTCAAACTGATTATCTATACCTGCAGGCATGAATGCAGCGTACCCAACAAAAATACGTCAGTACAAATAATGTACTGAGTATGTAAGCCAGAACTAAAACATAACCATAACTCAACATTAACTAAAGACATATAAGAATCAACGTGAATCTCTTATGTGTCACCGTATATGCGTACTTATTATACTCATATATATACAATTCTTCTCTTTAGGACTATTATCCATATAATATGATGCATGACTACCCAACTGATCAGTGGTAACTGCCAGACCGACCTCCGCATGGTGGTAAATGTTTGGCTTCCCAACCGGTGGTAAATGATGATACATAACTGCCTAACCGGTGGTAATTGCCCGACCGGCTGTAGCCCGATGTTAAATGCATGTCTACCCAACCGAGTGTAGCACGGTGATAAATGAATATGCATGACTGCTCAACCGGCCGTAGCACAATGGTAAATATATAACTGCCCAACCGCTCGTAGCTCGATGGTAATTGCATGACTGCTCGACCGGCCGTAGGTCGATGGTAAATGCATATGCATGTATTATTATATTATGAACATTAACATCTTTATCAAATACCTCAATAGAGACTTAGGAACATACTTAGACATGCTTGAATATCACTTTATAAGAATGAATAACGTAAATATCCTTAACTTCTAAGAGTAGAACCACTAATGGAATATCATTACGTTTATGTCTGATTACTTGGATCATTCTAAAATAAAGAAGGATTAGCCTTAACATACCTGGAGTAGGGGAAAATCCGTGTGATATTGTTGGGAAAGGTTGCAGCGTACTCTCTCTTAAGCTATCTTCAAGAGCTGCTGCAAGATGGAAAGTTTGATTCTACTGTAATTGTCACTCCTTCTGTGCAATCTTAACTTTTTCTTTCCCCAGTTTGACGTTTAAATTAGATCAGTGGTTGTTGTAATTATCACTTCTCGTTGTGACTCAATTCACCAATCACAGTTGTCAAATGATAATCTCTTATCCCTAGCCTAACCTATCATGATTCCATTCAAATGAAAACTGATATCATAAATTGTGTTTCTGTGAATTATCTTAAACTTTTCTATGAACTTACATAACAGTCCGATTTCCACATTTTTCAGCTCACCTCTGCTGTAAACTAAAAACAAGTTTCGGACTGAAGAAGAAGATTTGGCAGCGGAAGACATGCACCAAAAGGTGTCTTGTTACCAACTCATTATCTTGCCACCTAATTACAAATGACTAAGAGTCATATCTCTTAGGAAGTGGCTTGCTTCCACGTGGGGGTGGGTGGGGTTTTTAAATCTTTATCCACTAATTTATTAATTAGGTAATGTCATGTTACCCGATAATTAACCACATAATTAAGAATTGTCTCAAATTACTTAAAGTTCTACTTATTTTTAATACACTGTATACATCATACTATCATGGTCATATGGTACCATATACACTATTATTTCGTTTAAAACATCCATGTAAAAATACATATATTTTTTCAACTTTTAATTTTGCTAATCTCGTATAAAGAGTACAAATTCTCGCGCTTAATTCTTAAAATGGTAAAAAAATTACCTTCTTTTCTTGTGAGAAAATAATTTCTATCTTTACAATTAAAAAAATCTCATAAACTTTCTCATATTATATGTATAATTTACCATATTCGAAAATAGTAATTATGGTAACTATCCAAAATTATACTTATAAAACTTTTACTAAAATACTTCACTTAAAAGAAAATACCACACCAACATAATATCTAACGATATCAAGTTTGTAAACTTACACGGTCTCATAGTAATAATGTCTTAAACCCTCTATAACCTCCTAAGAGACATAATCTCTTTGAACTCATATGGATTTACTACGGCACATCCTAATGCTAAGGTACGGGATGTAACACATTCGACCGTTTGGCCCTTACATTTAATCCTATCAATCGAGACCCTTCAATCCTGAAATATCTTTCCATGCTAAGGTTGACATCGTAGGGTAATGCCCCCCAGCGTTCGAGGTCGATTGAAGTGAGGCCACGAATAGTGTTTTGATTGTTGTTATCATTTCATTACCGGCTTTCGATTCTAAGTTAACACGATTTACTTGTTGCCTCGTTAAAAAACCTTGCCGAAAACCCCATTTTGGACAAAAATAGTTCAAGGGAAAAAGAGTCCAAATCGTGCTTTTAGACCTAAAATTTTGTATTTTTCCTCGTTGATTACCTGCAAGAGTAAGTATGAGATATAAACAAAAGAAAATGAATGGGATCGTACCTTAGCAGTAATATCGTTTTAGGTGAGTTACATTCCAATTGCTCGGTAACTGTTCGCCATTCATCGTCCCGAGCTTGTAGGATCCCTTTCCGGTGATCTCGATGATGTGATATGTCCCTTCCCAGTTCGGCCCCAATTTTCCCTAGTTTGGGTTTCTGGTGTTCAATGTGACCTTCCTTAGCACTAAGTCCCAGACGTTGAAGTATCAAAGGTTGGCCCTTCGATTGTAATACCTTTTGATCTGTTGTTTTTGGGCGGCCAATCGAACAAGGGCGTCTTCACGCCTTTCATCCAATAGCTCTAGGCTCGTATTCATGGCCTCGTCATTTGATTCCTTTGTTGCATATCATAATATGATACTTGGTTCCCCGACTTCGACCGGTATTAGAGCTTTGGGACTGTTCAATGAGAATAGAGTGGCCCCGGTGCTGGACTTCGGGGTTGTACAATATGCCCAAAGGACTTCTAGCAGGATCTCCTTCCATTTTCCTTTGGCCTCGGTTAACCTTTTCTTAAGGTTTTGGAGTATGGTTTTGTTGGTCGATTAGGCTTGCCCGTTCCCACTAGGGTGATAAAGTGTCGATAAAATTATTTTGATCTTGTGGTCTTCGAGAAACTTGGTCACTTTACTGCTGATAAATTATTTTCCGTTGTCACATACAATTTCGGATGGCATTATGAACCTACATATGATGTGGTCCCAAATATATTCGATGACTTCCTTCTCTCTGACCTTCTCGTATGCCTGTGTTTCAACCCACTTAGAAAAATAATCAGTCATAAACAAGATAAAATGAGCCTTGCCCGGTGCTCATTGAAGGGGACGACGATGTCCAAACCCTACTTCATGAATAGCCATGGCGATAAAACCGAATGTAGCAGTTCCCTGGGTTGGTGTATCATCGGAGCATGTCGTTGGCATTCGTCATATTTTCGTACAAACTCCATCGCATCCTTTTCCACGTCGATCCAGTAATATCCGACTCTGATTACTTTTTGAACCAATGATTCGGTGCCTGAATGATTTTCCCAGGTGTCCTCACGGACTTCCCTCAGAACGTACTCGGTATCTCCCGGTCCCAAACATATTGCTTGCGGGTCATCGAACATTCTTCTAAACAAGATTCCGTCCTTGGATAAGCTGAATCAGGCTACTTTCGTGTGCAGGGATCTTGATTCTTTTGGATATGAGGGTAGTTTCCCGGTCTTAAAATACTCTATGTATTTATTTCTCCAATCCCAAGTTAGGCTTGTTGAGTTTATTTCGGCGTGACCTTCTTCTACTATCGACCTCATGAGTTGTACGACTGCCCTTCAATTAATCTCGTCATCTTCGATTGACGACCCTAAGTTTGCAAGGGCATCGACCTCGCTATTTTGATCTCGAGTACGTGCTAAAAAGTCCACTCTTTGAACCAATTTAATGTTACCTATAGCTTATCTAGGTACCTTTGCATTCGTTCTTTTCTGACTTCGAACGTTCCGTTAACTTGGTTCACTACTAGGAGGGAGTCACATTTAGCTTCGATCACCACTGCCCCCAAGATTTTGGCCAGTTCGAGACCTGCAATCATGGCCTCTAATAGACTGCCTAACTATATTGCATGTGGGCGACTTTAGTACGATGCCAAGTCCGAACCCCTTTGCGTTCGAGGCATCGTCTGTAAAGAGTCCAGATTTCCGAAGACGTCCCTGAGTTTACCAACAACTCCCTTTTGACCTCGGGTATCAGAGCCGGCGTAAAGTCGACCACGAAATCTGCCAAAAATTGAGACTTAATGGTTGTCCGGGGTCGATACTCAATATCGTACCCGCTGATTTCTACGGCCCATTTGGCCAATCGTCCCGAGAGTTCGGGTTTATGCATTATATTTGTGATGGGTAAGTTGTCACAACACATATAGGACGACACTGAAAATACGGTTTCAGTTTCCTAGAGGCACATAGCAGAGCTAATTTTTCTAGGTGAGGATATCTAGTTTCAATCTCACATAAGGTCCTGCAAACATAATAAATTGG
This sequence comes from Nicotiana paniculata, assembly GCA_005239505.1. NCBI lineage: Eukaryota > Viridiplantae > Streptophyta > Magnoliopsida > Solanales > Solanaceae > Nicotiana > Nicotiana paniculata. Next base: position 11,816 of record ML335421.1, on the reverse strand, counting down.
GAATTGCGAACCTTGTTCTTCCCCAACCAGGACTCCAGTTACCGCTATTTCTGATTCTTCCAAATACAAGTACAATTGTTCATCTTACCTCAGCGTGTGAAATAGTGGCGGGCTCGATAGATATCGCTTAAATTCTACCAAGGCGCATTGGAATTCCAGGGTCCATGTGAAGTTTTTTCTTCTTCTTCGGTAACGAGAAAAAATGGTGGCTCTTATCGGAGGACCTCGGGATGAATCGTACCAAGGCGGCAATGCCCCATGTTAGCCTTTGAACTTCCTTCACGTTGTCCACTACTGTGATATCTTCAGTAGTTTTGATCTTATCGGGGTTGATCTCGATTCCTTGGTTGGATACCATGAAACCTAGAAATTTACCTGATCCGACTCAGAACGTTGATTTTTTCGGATTCAGCTTCATGTTGTACTTCTTCAATATGTTGAAGGTTTCCTATAAATGCTTTAAATGGTCCTCTGATCACAGGGACTTACCTAACATATCGTCAATGTAAACTTCTATGGATTTCCCGATTTGTTCTTCGAACACCCGGTTTACTAGGTGTTGGTAAGTGCACCGACACTTTTTAACCCAAACGGCATCATGCTATATTAGTATGTGACATACTTAGTGATGAAAGAGGTTTTTTCTTGATCATCCAGGTTCATTTGTATTTGGTTGTACTCGGAGTAGGCATCGAGAAAATTGAGGATCTCGTGGTCAGTCGTGGCATCGATCATGCGATCAAAGTTAGGCAAAGGGAAAGAGTCTTTGGCGCATGCCTTATTTAAATATTTATAATCCACACACATTCTCAGTTTGTTCCCTTTTTTAGGGACTACCACTACGTTTTCTAACCATTCCGGGCATTTGACTTCCCGGATGGACCCTATTTTTAGGAGTTTAGTTACCTCGTCCTTGATGAAAGCATGTTTGATCTCGGACTAGGGCCTCCTTTTCTGCTTGACCGGATGGAATTTCGTGTCCAGTATCAACTTGTGAGTGGTGATTTTCGGTGGGATCCCTGTAATGTCGAGATGGGACCAAGCAAAATAATCCATGTTAGCTATAAGAAATTTAATGAGTTTTTGCCTAAGCTCGGAAGTTAACCACGTGCCCAAGTATACCTTCCGATCGGGCAGACATTCGATCAGTATGACCTGTTCCAGCTCTTCGACCGTTGATTTGGTAGCATCGGAGTCATTGGGGACTATAAAGGATCGAAGGACCCCGTAATCATCCTCTTCGTCAGTCCCCTGCTTGTCTGGTTGGGTCAAGGCTGGCACCGGTGGTTGCTATTTGGACCCTTATTTTGCTTCGACCCTTGCTCCTTTGATGTTACAAGTGTTAATATCGGAATTACTTCATCGACTGCAAACATCTCTTTTGCGGTCGGTTGCTCCCCATAGATCGTTTTAATCTATCCTGGCGTCGGGAATTTTATCACCTGATGAAGGGTCGAAGGCACTGCCCTCATGTTGTGGATCCATGGCCTCCTGTATAGGGTTTTGTATCTCATGTCACCCTCGATCACATAAAACTTGACTTCCTGGATGGTACCGGCAGCATTGACTGGTAATGTTGTTTCCCCTTTAGTAGTTTCACATGCCATGTTGAATCCATTCAGGACGCGGACTGCGGGTATGACTTTGTCTTGCAGGCCGAGCTGCCCCACGACCCTTGACCGAAAGATGTTATCAATTAACACACATTTAATCCATTTTATTCACGAGTACAGATATTATCAGTGCATCATTATGGGGTTGTATAATTCCTTCTGTGTCCTTGTCGTTGAAAGATAGAGTTCCTCCGGTACGTAATATCAAGTTCGTTTTTCCCTAGTGATGGATACCTTGTTGCATTTCAACATCGGCCCTTATGAGATATCAACCCTGCCGATGATCATGTTGATGACGTGCTGAGGTTCCTCTTGCTCTACCTATTCATTAGAATCCATGTTCCTGAATTGATTCTTGGATCGGTCATTCAAGAATTCTAGGAAATGCACGTTGTTGAATAAATGAGCTACTTCCTCCCTCAGTTGTCGACAATCTTCAGTTTTGTGATCGTGAGTGCCATGGTACTTGGATATCTGGTTAGAATCCCTTTATGTTGGACTGGTCTGTAGAGGTTGAGGCCATTTGGTATCTTTGATGCGCCCGATAGCTGATACAATGGAGGAAGCATCGACATTAAATTTGTATTCTGATAGTCTTGGCGTGTCTTTGGGCCCGATTGACCAATCGAAGCCACTTTTGGTCATAAGTCCTCTACTACTCTGACCTTGATCATTTCTCATGGAATTTCTCCCAGAGTCGTTGCCTCTCCGATCCCCGTTATATGGTTGATATCGATCTCTATTTGACCTCGATTCCCGGTCAATATCTCTCTTGATTCTATCGACGGTCCTGATAGAGTAAACAGACATGGAAGGAGCCCAAGTTGATCTTCTTCGACCCTGATTTTTGATTGGTACCGATTATGCACATCGGCCCAAGTAACAGCTGGATATTCAATCAAATTATGTTTCAACTGTTGTGAAGCCATCGAGTTTCGAACATTGAGTCCTTGGGTAAAGGCTTGAACGGCCCAATCATCAGCAACTAGTGGTAGGTTCATTCATTCCATTTGGAATCGGGATATGAATTCTCTAAGAATTTCATTAAATCATTTTGTCTGACCTTGAAAAGGTCCGATTTCCTGGTTTCGACTTTGATGGCTCCGGCGTATGCCTTTATGAAAGAATCTGCAAGCATAGCAAGAGTCAATAGAATTATGTGGTAAATTGTGATAACTTATCATGGCTCCCTTTGACAGAGTCTCTCCGAATTTCTTTAACAAAACGGATTCGATTTTATCATCCTCCAGATCATTCCCTTTGTTGGCACATGTGTAAGAGGTGACATGTTTGTTTGGATCGGTCGTTCCATTGTACTAAGGAATCTCGGACATGCGGAACTTCTTGGGGATCGGCTTTGGATCCGCGCTCGGGGGAAAGGGTTTTTGCACGAACTTCTTAGAATCCAAGACTTTCAACATCGGCGGTGCTCCTGGTATTTGATCTACCCTGGAATTGTAGGTTTCCACCTTTTTATCGTTGGCCTCGATATTTTTCTCCCCAGATTCTATCTGTTTTGTCAATTCCTCGATCTTATTTATAATCTCGGGGTTAGCCCCCGATTCATTTTCGTTCTACCTTTTTGTGACCGGTTGATCCTTGCGGGTGACTTCGCGAGGAGGATCGGGCTCAACCCTGCTTGGTGCACGATTTTGGTTTTGTAACTGAACTATTTCCACCTGTTGTGCCTGCTACATTTCGAAGATCACACGTAGACGGATCCCGTCCCCTTCAACATTTTGTGTGTTTCGAGTTGCCGATCGGGATCTACCACGAATGCTATTTTCGGGATCAGTAGGCAAGTTTGCATCGATGGCCACATGTGAATTAGCATCAACCGGATCTACGATCGAAATTCCAACAGTATCAGCATGTGGTATCTCATTACCGGGTGTTATGTTGTTATTTTCATCTTGCTGAACTGACTCGTTGCCAACGTGCAGAGGTGCTGATTGGGAATTTGATATTTTTGTATTTTAGCCTGGAATCAAAGACACTTCAAAGAGCAAGTGTAAAGCAGTGTGTATTATAGAAATTTGTATCAAATAATCACTATTATCCTCAGCCCCACGGTGGGCGCCAAACTGTTTACCCTCAAAATAGGATAACAATTGAATTTATACGTTGTTTTAAGGATACGTGATATAACTTGATACAAGTTGAGAAAATAGATTAATACTGAAATTAATGACAAGAAAATAAATACAAATCACACAAATTGAACAGTTTTAGCCTTGAAGGTTGATCACCCTCGAGTCAAGAAATGCGTCAATTGATGATAGAACATGTTAACAGGATAACAAGAACTAGGATCAGTATATTGCTTCTTTGATGCGTGTTACAATGTCTTTTACAAATAATCAGGCCTCCCTTTATATAGTAGGAAAACCCTACTCTTGATACAATTCTATAAAAGGTAAAAGATCTCATGATTTGCTAATTAATCGGCCTCTCCTTGATACGTGCCGAGATTTCCGCCGTGATCTCCAACTAATCGTGGATATTTCGACCTTCCGTTATTAGGCTCGCTAAAGTCCCATCGATCTCGTTCGGTCCTAAAGTCACGAGCTCAACGATTTAACTTCACGTCTGGGTTTGATATAATTCAGGGTCAAGCTCCGACCCGTCACGTTCTGGTCTCGACTGATCGTACTATATACGAACCTGGTTTCGACTGTATACAGTTTCAAGTGTGGATGATTATCATAAGAGATTCCCAACATATCATAAGATTCTTGTTATTGAAAATTCACACTTTTTCAAACCCAGAAAACAGACGAAATTTTAGGATAAAACTTCTGGAGAAAAGGACAAAAATCTAAGGATACCTCGACGTTTCTTTGATTTCTTCGTCTCTTATATACCTAGAGAAGATATATTTGAACGGTTGAACCATCAAGGGATATGGTGGAATTTTAAAGCTTCCTTTATCAAATATTTTTAGTGAAAGTTCTGTCTCTGAAACATCAGTAACAATAGATTTTAGATTTGAATCTTGAGAATAGAGTCCAACCTTTTGGGGAAGTGCTAAAATATCTCATAGTGAACTTTATACGGCATGAACCCGAATTAATCGAGCTAGTGGTTGGGGACTCCGGATAGTTAAAAATAGGAAGAAAAATATTTGAATTATTCTCTCATGAAAGATCTCTCTATGAACTTTTGTGATGAAAATCAGTATTCATACTAATAAATATAGTACTAACATTTATCATAAACTAGAAGCTATATATATATATAGTTGGGAACAGAAAAGATGATGTGGCATCTCTTTAAGATTAGAATTGCCATTTATCTTTTTTCTCATGTTTTGAGTTTTTTGGGTCCAAAAATCCTCATTCCTTTCAATGGACTCTTTAAAATTAAATACACTTAATCTTTGTATGTTACTCTTTAGCAATTAATGAATGTTTATTACTCTCATTAGTACCTAATTAATATTATAAACCTTTAAGACTATTATCATCATTTTACTGAACGGATTAGACACAAAGAGTCCTTAAATCATTTTCATTCAATTTCTTTTATTATTAAACATTAATTATCCTATTTATTACATCTCATTATGTCTAAAAAAAAAATTCATATCTATTTGCCTTTTTTTTTTAAACAAGCTCTTCAGCTCTCTTATGACTAAATTTCGTATGATCGTATAATAATCTCCTACCTCCGTCGTTTTGTGTAACCCTCACAAATTTTGAGTCTGACCATAGTCCATAAAATGTGAACAATACTCTCACTCTCAACTAATATGCCTGAGAGGTTTTTTTTTTCTCTTTTTGTTTTTGCCTTTTTACTTTTTTCTGTTTAGTTCCCTTCAAAAAATAGAAGATAGAGCGGCAGTCGATAATAGAGAGATTAAGAAATGTAAAGAGAAAGTTAAAGAAGATCAATTGAAGGAAACTAAAAACAAAAAAGTAAAGAGAAATAAAAACCTATTTTCAGTTTTTTCTCTATTAACCTTCCCCACGCACATAATATATGAAATATTTTCTTTAAAATTTGATAAAAAAATATAGTTTATCAAAGCTCTAATTCTACTAAAAAAAATTATATTGGGATTTTATCAATGTTTGTAGTTAATTTTTAATTCATATTATTGAAAATCTTTTCCTCTTTTATATAAATTATTGTGGTTTTTACCGTTGTGCGAAGCGCGAAAAGTTCCCTAGTTATACATATAAATGTGTCTTAATGTCTGCTCGAGGGTGTCCGTGGACCGTGGGGCAATTCGAAGGGAATATTAATAACAAACAAAGTACAGAGAGACTACATTTATCCACATTAGAACATGCAAAATGGGACCTCTCAATTTTTAAGCTTTGGTTGTGATTTGTCAAATGACAACAAAACACACATACATCATATATGCCCACAGCTGTCTTGTGTGTTCTCTTGAAAAATTAAAAATTAAAAGAAAAAGGATAATCAGTAAGTAAAAACAATACTAGTTATACGTAGGTGGCATTTCCATAAATCAACTAAAGCAACTGCTTTAGGCCCTACATTTATATACGCCCCATTTTTTGTTACATTTTATACACTATATATAAGTTTTAAAAAGGTTCTGTGAAGTTAAAATGTTTGATTTCTTTCTTTAACAAGTATAGAGAAGAAGGATTTGCAACTATTATGATTTCCGCCAAGAAAATTGCACTTAAAATGAATATTGAACCTGAATTTCATAATAAAGTATGATATATATAGAAAGTAACAATTTGATGAGAATTTTGATCATAAAATCTCAAAATCTTTCGAAGAGTCCTTTGGAGTTGATTACTTTATAAATAGTAGACGAGGCTATTTTTTCACTTTAAAATAAATTTTAACAATTCAAAGCATATGAAAATACTTTTGATTTTTCATTTAGCGGTAAAAATTAAGATTTCTAGATGATAAAAATTTAAAAAAATATTATTTTAATGTTGAATGTTCCTTAAAGTATACTGATCAATTCGAAATTGATCAGAAGACCCCTTAATGTTGCAGACTTGTAGCAAATGATTGATGAGTCAATCGCATGACAAGTAAGGTTAAATCTTCCAGCTTGCTTTCCCATAATATGATTTTATTATTTGGTCTTTTACTGGATTTATTGATTTTTTTTTTGTCAGTAATTGTGACAACTAATCACTATTTCCTCATTTCTTCGTAATCTCGTTAAACTTTATGTATGTACAAAATTGATCAGCCAGAGATGCGTTATCGTTGAAATGCATTCACACTTGGAGATACTAAAGGAATTTTCAGAAATCACGATCGTTTAATGGCTATTAACTTTTTATAGCTATAATATACATAACTATTTTCTATAGCAACTATTCAGTTATCACGGTAGTGTATTCGTTGTATTTACGCTACTGTATACATGAATACGGTAGCAAAAGTAGCCTAAAAATAGGGGGTTATAGTTGTACGCGACTGCATTCACATGTATTCACGCCATGTATTTATGAATACAGTAACGGCATTCACCTTAAAAATAGGTATGTTCAGCTGTCTAATAGCGAAAATAGGATCAACTAGCGAGATACACTCCTAATACAATTCAACAAAATCAATTCTAACATGCTTCATTTATCAACCTAATTAATTAGAATAATTTTACAATTGTAAATAATTGTTATATTTAGTGTGTTTCAATATTTATTTTTTTGCTGTTGCATTCATTAGATTCAATGATTGTATTTACTGTATTCACTACTTTGTATACACCATATTCAAGTGTATTTATTTTACAACATTTTAGTTATTCCTAATACATATTATTACTATTGTATTCAGTATTTTTCATTGGTTGTATTCACTGTATTTTCATTTGTATTTAGTGTATATTTCTATATTTCACTGTTTTTTAAAAATAAATAAATATTCACTGTTTATATTCTATTCTATTTCAATATTTGTATTCAGTGATTTTTTTTAATATAACTGTATTAAAAAATACAGACCTTTCGAAATACATAATTACATACAAAAGAAAAATGTATCTATACAAAAATATAATGTGTTTAAGTGAATTTGTACAGAATATATTGTATTTGTATTATTCTATGTGACTAGATAGCAAAGAAGAGAAGAAAGTTCGTCAGAGACGGCGTTTTTCGGTCAAGCAAAATACTGTATACATTATATTAAAACTAAAAATGGAGACAAACAAAAACTCCGGCCCTCAAATCTTCTTCGGCGTAGAAAATACTGCACTATCCGTCGTTCATGTTACAGTACCCATGCTCTACTCGGATTATTCCGATATCATTTTTGCTCCTCGTAGTGGCCCTAGCCTCATATCGGCGAGCCCCTCCTTGCTATGGAGGAAATTGATTTTTGAAGAAAAGGTCCGCCTTTCCCCTCTTTCTCCCAATAGTTTAGAAGCATTTTCAATTGCAGTAACCTTAGAGAATTCGGACAGAGAATTCACAATTAGAAGCAAGCATTTTGCTCGAAGAGAGAGAGAAGGAAGAGAGAGAGAGAAAGAAGAAAAATTATGAGAGAGAATCGTGTGTTAATTGAAAAAGAGAGAGGGTGTATATCTTTGCTATAGGAGGTAAATTTCACACCTCAATTGTAGTATATACCATAAATACATATTTTGCTATAAAATAAAATAAAATAGCTATAAAAAATAATATTTAAAATAATTTTGATTTATAATAAATAGGGTGTATATCTTTGCTATAGGAGGTAAATTTCCTAAATAAAAAAAGTACAACTTTTCATAAGCTATTTGGACAAAATAATTTTATGCAAAATAAAATGATAGTTTTGGTCAAAAACTTCTCGATTGATGACAAATGGATTTGGCATTTTAGTTCGTAGATTTTTATATTTTTATACACTATATGAAACTATATTATCCTCCCTACTCAAGTTTTACTATAATTACTTTTTATATACTCAATTACCATTTCTGTACATTTTAAGGGAATTAATGATAATAATGAGTGTCCTAAAATAACTCTTAACATATCTTCCACTCCCCCCACGTTTCTCCCTCCACATCCCAATCCCCTCCCCCATGTATCTTGCACTCACCCACGATTCCACCATTGACAATCATTAAAAAGCTTTGAAGCTTTGAATTCGAATTTGGGTTTTCAAAAAATATTATTTGTTTGAAGTGAGTGTTGTTGCAAAGAATTGAAAATTCTCTCTACGTCTCTCTCTATCTCTCAATCCCTAATTTCAGTAATGTAAAGCAAAGAAAAAGAGAAAAGCAATTCCACCATTGACAGCCATTAAAAAGCTTTGAAGCTTTGAATTCGAATTTGGGTTTTCAAAAATCATTGTTTGGATTGGGTGTTGTTGCAAACAATTGGGAATATGATTTGGATTTTATATCTCAATTTTGAAGGTGTTTTGGTGAAGATTATACTTGATTTTGACTTAATTTCATATTGAAACTCGTCGTCGTCGTAGAAGAAGAAGAAGAAGAAGAAGAAGAAGAAGAAGAAGAAGAAGAAGAAGAAGAAGAAGAAGAAGAAGAAGAAGAAGAAGAAGAAGAAGAAGACATGATACACATTATATTTACAAAATTGTAGAAAAACTATAGAAAAATTATATTCTATTGTTTATATTTTTTTTTTAATTTAAACTATTGTATGAGAATTGAACAATATTGTATAAAAATTATATCTAAGTTGTATGATATTATAGCTGTATATAAATGAGTAGAAATAATGTATGAAAATTATAGATAATTCGTAGATAAATTGTAGATAAGTTGTATAATATATAATTAGTTGTATTAAATTTATTTTTACTATGTATAAATCAGATACAAAATATACAAAAGACATATTGTATAAATTTTGTATAAAATTTGTATTTAAGTTGTATGTTATTGTAGTTATATTTAACTGGGTAGAAATAATGTATGAAAGTTGTAGATAAGTTGTGGATAAATTATATAATATATAATTAGTTATATGAAATTTGTTTTTACTATGTATAAACCATATACAAAATATGCAAAATACATATTGTATAAAATTCGTATAGCTATTGTATTTAAGTGGTATGATATTATAGTTGTATATAACTGGAGAAAATAATGTATGAAAGTTGTAATTGTATAACAATGTGAAAGGTCTCTAGGCAAAAGTTTAAAGTGCTAATAGTAGTAGCATTTCGCTAATGGAGTCGTACCCAATACTATGATTTCTTCAGTAAAAGTTAAGAATCTACAAGTATATTCTGCTTTGTGTTTTTACTGCTGTAATAATGTGCTCCAATATATCTCATGTTGCCTTTTTTGTCTTTATTAAGAGAAAAAGGAAAGCAGAAAAGGGTGAGGGTGAGAGAGGAGAAAAAACAAAGGAGATAGGAATGTGATTTCCAACCGGATCAAGAAAGAGGAGCTTATGCGCGGGGATCATATTTACACATGGAGGCACGGCTATGTATACGCACATCACTGTATATCTTTTAATTAACTAAGAGAAAAGAGAAGAGGAGAAAAAAAAAAGGAAAAGGATGTAACTAAATCTCTTGATTGAAAGGACAAATAATGGATTTGGGAACCTTTTAAGGTAGATTGTATATATTTGGTAAATAAAATCTGTTTATGCTGGGTGATTAACTAAACATGAACATTAAGAGTAATAAAATTTCAAATAATGTATAATGAAAAAATCCTTTAGTTCAGTCCATTCCGAAGAGAAAAGATATGGACGGAAAAAGATTTAAACAAAACAGAAACAAGAGAGAAAGTATGGACTTTATTAAAAGGCCCATATAATGTGGTAAGGCCCATCATTCTGATCATGAACATGGCCCGTTGGAAAGACACTTTAACTAATATGGATCTTTACACAAATAGTCGGTTATATTTACTGTTTACTTTTTTTAGACATATTACTATATATTCATTATACATAATTATACATGTATAATACATAAACTATGTATATATTATACCTCCACTGATTATTTTTATTTAGGTGAGCGGCTATTTGAGTTAACTCATCTAACTAATATTACACAGCCCCTTAAACTTGGTCGTTTTTATTTTGACTTACCTAAGACTATTTGCAATTAGACACTTAATGTATGTTAAAATTGTATCTATTGAGTTTAAGTGCTTGGGTGAGCGTCTATTTCGGTTAATTTTTTGCCACGTTAAAGTGTTCGTAGCAGAGGCGGATTTAGGATTTGAAGGTGGGGGTGTCATAATTTCCTTTAATATATACCTTGTAATAATACGGGATTTGTTACAAATATTTATTCGGTTTTTTGGGGTTTATTCGGGTCAACCTAATATTTATTTTTTATTTGTAAAGATAAAGTTACATCTTGGATATAAAAAAACAAACGTAATTAGCATTTTAAATAAGGAATCACACCTCTATCATAACAACACAAGTAAAATTAATATTTTTACTAGAAAATTACATCTTTTTCTGTATATTAAAAATAAATTTACACAAGTAAGATAACATCTTTAATAAGGGAATTACATCAACCATAATAAGAAAATTTTAAAAAAATATCTGCAATAGATAAATTATACCCCATAAATATAAAGTTAAATTAACTACTAATTTCCAAAAATCAATATCATAGATCTCATAATTTTTTAAGCAATGCTTACGAAATTTTCATCATAACTTAAAAGTAAGAGATTTAAATTATATTAATAACCATAGAATAACACAAATTTTTATGTATAATAAAAAAGATATTTTTTTATCTCAATCCAAAATTCCCATTAAGACCCAAGTTATTTGGATTTGAAAGAAGAAAACTCATAAATTTAAGGTTAAGAGGAATGTGTGTTTTATACTATAATTTTAAAGTTTTGAAGTCTCCTTCGTGAATGTTCTTGCTAGAGACCACATATAAAATAATAGAATAGATAAAAGAAAAATATAAGAAATAATAAAATAATAAATAAAAAATTTGGGGGTAATCGAAAAGAAAATTTATTGGGGAAAAAGGAAATAAAAAGCACGAAAAAATGGAAAGTCGGACAAGGTTCAAATAAATTTGAACTTGAATTTTACACATGAATTTTTTTTTTCAAAAAGATCGACAACCATGACAAATTTATCTAGTTTACTGTTGCGCGTGACAGAATCAGATATTTAATTTAGTTTAAAAATTTTAAACATAAATACATAAAATATTTATCATCTTAGCGGGTGTGAACAACTAATTTTTGACCACACTCAAATGTTATACTATTTTAGTGTAAATATTCCT
>ML335420.1:0-63155 GCA_005239505.1 Nicotiana paniculata | reverse complement strand
AAAAAATCTTATATTCTAAGAATGTGAATATTTTTGTTGTTTTTAATTTTCTTAAATAGAACCTATTAAGAGTAAGATAAAAAATTTAAAATATTAAGATTAATATTTACATCGAAAATAGTATAGAATTTGGGTGTGGTCAAAAATAATTGTTCACAGTCCCCAGCATTGGTTGTAACTTGATTTAACTTTCAACTGTCTTTGGTCCCATGTGTCATGCTATCATTTGTTCATTTATTATTAAGTAATTTTACCCTATATAGATAGTCCCTCTGCTTTCTGATGACATATCTTTGTGTCACTGGAAAGTTGGTGAAGATCCTTTTCTTGGCCGGAAATCTCTTGAACAGTTTCTGACGCTTGAAAGGACGCACCTCTTCTCGCATTTAATATCCCGAACACATGTTGCCCAACGATTCAACAATATTTTTTCCGGTTCTCGAGGTAATCATGACGACAATTTTTTCCATCTATATCTTTACTTATACTCATCATTTTACCTTTTTCACTTCCAAAATTTTCATAAGTTTATCATCTTCTCTGAACTCAACCTCCTCCTGCTTATAAAATTTTCATCTTCTCTAACATTCTCTATAAAGTTTATGGCCTTTTTACTACCATGGATACTTCTACTGAATCTTTTAGAAACTCTGGTCTTCTCTTCGGTGGAGGCCCGAAGAGAAACAAAGACAAAGAAGCTGATGTTTTTTCGAGCCTCCTACTGTAAACACCATCATAACCAAAGGAGAAGCTTTCATCCGCATCTCCACGGACTTGGGCCGCTAACAAGTACCCCTTATCTATTCGCCCTTCCAGTATTCCTGTTATGAAGGAGGACTAAAACTGCCCAAACCTTAACATCCTCGCTCTGGATATGATAGAGCGGGTTACATTTACCAAGAAAGGTTTTACGTATGTCTATATGTATCCCTTCACCTTGGGCCCGTTATCCTTGGGGACGAGTGAAACCCTAACCCTGGCACACGTGATGAATCTCTACTACCCCAAAATCTTTCGTGGAGGAGCAATACATTTCAGCAAACATGACCACCGAGCTATCCTCACTAGCGTGGATGACGACAATGATCGTGGGTGGATGGAATGATTTGTCATCATTGCCACCAGGGACATCATCCCAGCTAAAACTATGCCTTTTCCCGAGTTGTGGAACCATTTTCGTAAGTTTTTGATTTGTTTCCTTCCTCCGTGTAAAGATTATTTTCTGCCATTGTTGACATCTTCATTTCTTTTGTTTCAGCTACTCGGTGGACACCATCACAGGTTCAAGGCCTGGACCAATAGGTTTAGAAGATTCTGGAAATTACAACACCAGAATCCCGCTGATGGAAGGAAATGGTTCCCAAATATGGGTGGATGACCAAGAACCATGGTAAAGTGAATCCCTCTTCCTTTTACATTTATATGAAAATAGATACCTTTATTAACTTCATTTTTTTGCTTGGTTTAGGACTTCCGTGGGGCTTCTGTCACCTTCCTCGAGGTGCCCAGGAGGGTGCTAAAAAATTCCCTTGCTCGAAGCAGTGCCAGTGAATCTACTTCCAGTGAAGGTGCTTCCTCTTGGAGTCCCCATCCAGATAACAAGCAACCAAAAAGGCAGCATTCTTCCTCGGCTGGGGATAAAAATAAGAAAATAAAGACCACAACAACCGAGCCGACCACAGTGGTTGTTGTCAAATACGGAGAAATCAATAATGAAGTGGCTCCTCTCCAAAGGAGAAAAATAACTTCTCAGCTCAACCGGACACTTAGTCGAGAGAGCTTCAAAGCCCGTCCGAAGAAGAGTTCCAAGCACTTTGGGGGCGAGATAGAGATAGTAGAGGATGTTGATTCTTGCTTTCCAACTCCCGTTGCTATTTCTGATCCAAGGAGTGCAGGCCTCAGGCCTCTTGTGCGTTAGATACTGAGCAACTAATAATCAGCACTACACCTACTGTTTCTCAACCTTTGATGCCAACAATTTCACGCTCCTCTACACTAACTCCACCTTCACCATCAACGCCCACTATGTCTTCTCCACCCGAGACAGACGCTCGAGAGAGAAATGCTTCTTCTCCTCGGTCTCCCGACCATGGGAATTTGGGGCATGATTACTCACCCCCTTCCCCAGATCCCCGAAGAAGGAGGAGTGCTACTCTTTCGATTTCGAAGGAGTTCCACCTGCTGTCCAGGCCGGTGGAGCTTGCCAACTACCTGAAGCCACTAGCTTCAGAGAAAGATAAGAAGAAAATACTCCCTTTTTCGAGCGAGTGTTTGTGAATAATGCAATGCCTAATTGGGCAGCAGTATTGTACTTGATTTCTTATCATTTATATTCCATCTATCTGTGCAATGAGATTTCTAATCTTGATATCCCTTTTTTGCAGGCCAACTTCCTTGCTTCCGAGGGCCTGCGTAAATTAATCCTCGATAAGCGAGGACTCGCATTCGAGCGGGATAACCTGTTGGACAAAATGGACCATCTTGTTACACGCCTCTCGTTGTTGGAGGCAAAGGCTGCTGATGCAAGTGAGCTTGAGGACAGATGCAACAAAGTGAACAAAACATGATGGCCCACATCGAACAAGCCACTTCATTACATGAACAACTCCAAGAGACTAAGGCTAAGTGGGTCGAGCTCCAAGATACTGTACTTGCTACTACCAGCGCGAGTCTACCTCCGAGGAACAAGTGAACAACTTGATGGCAACCTTGATGTCACGAACCCAAATCCTAAGCCGACAGTGATGGCGCCTATCATGGAACTAGGCTAGCCAACCATTTCAGATTGTCAATATTTCATAATTTCCCAAATTAGCATATTTTATAATAGCAGAATGAGATGAACAAATTATACACTTTCCCAAAACCTGGAGTCAACTGTCATGAGCATCTAAGACTGTAAATACAATGTACAATATAGTGACTTGCTACAACAAAAGTCTGAGGTACAAAAGACCAAAAAAACTATGATTTGAGGGAAGGGAAGGAGGTGAGCTGGGGACGCTGAGCAGCTACCTCGATCCTCGAACAACTCCAAGCTCATCCGGAAATCAACTAGTGAGATGGTCCAGTACATGGGTCTGCACATAGAGGTGCAGGGAGTAACGTGAGTACGCCAACTCAATAAGTAATCAAAGTAACTAAAAACTTGAGTATAGTGACGAGCATTTAAATCATGTAAATCCATATAATGAATAACAGTAGAAATGAATAAATCAAGTCAGGAATCTACAATTCCGAATATTTCATAAAACTTCGGTTTTCATTTAAAAATCTCGTATATAGAAAACATTTATCCAACATTTATTATCAGAGGCTCAGTGTAAAGAAGAGTGAAAACAACATTTTCATAAAATATAAGCTCTTCGGGCACAGTATCACTCACAATAAACCTCTCGGGCAAGCCTCTCAGTCACTCGTGACTCCACTATTAGTATCTCATGCTCTCACTTAAACACTCGTACTCATCAAGTACCATGAATACACACAACTGATGCGGTGGTCAGCCCGCTCCACTACATATATATATATATACTGCTGCGGCATGCAGCCCGATCCATATAATAGTCGACTGCGCTCACTAGGGGTGTACAGACTCCTGGAGGGGCTCCTTCAGCCCAAGCGCTACATCTGTTGCGGCGTGCAGCCCAATCCAATATGTACATTGCTACGGCGTGCAGATCGATCCGTGTACAATATATCTATTGCTGCGGCGTGCAGCCTGACCCATACATAATCTATATATTGCTGCGGCGTGCAGCCCGATCCATATGTAATGTATAACATATATATTGCTGCGGCGTGCAACCCGACCCATAACTAATCTCACATACTCACCCTCGGCCTGACTCAGTCATCCTCACAAGCCACTCGGGCAATTCATCTCAACTAACGGGACTCAGCCCAACATACTTCTTAAGATTCAAGGCAGTGTGATAACAGTGAAAATAACAACAAGTGGTAAACATGACTGAGTTCACAGATGTTCTATCAGGATAGTGGTAGATAGTGTAAAAGTACCTCTGAGGGTCTAAACGGGTCGGAACAAGGCCCCAATCATGGAAATTACCCTTGAGGGTCTAAACAGGTCGGCACAAGGCCCCAATCATGGAAAATACAAGGCCCCAATCATGGAAAATACCTCTGAGGGTCTAAACAGGTTGGCACAAGGCCCCAATCATGGAAAATACCCCTGAGGGTTTAAACAGGTTGGCACGAGGCCCCAAACATGGGTCACACCCCATAACAAGTATAAATTTCTAAAATACAGAATATCATAAGGTTTCAAATCGAATACGCGGCTTAATAGTCGCTACGGGACGGACCAGGTCACAATCTCTATCGGTGCACACCCCCACGCTCGTCAGCTAGCATGTGTGTCGCCTCATTTACCAAAACAATATCAAATATCGGGGTGTCATACCCTCAGGTTTAGAGTTACAATCGTTACTTACCTCAAAATAACCCAAAAGCTACTCCGTGATGCGCTTGCCCCTCGAATTGGCTCCTAAATGCTCCGGATCTAACCAAAACCAGATTAACATCATCAATATACGCCTAAATAACAAAACCCAATCGAAAACTATCAATTTAGAGACAATTCTCGAAATTTGGCCAAAACCGAGCCCACGTCTCAAAATTTGATAAAATTTACATCACTAGAATTCTCATCCTCCCACGATTCTATACATACCAAGAACACCACAATCGGACAACAATTTTCCACTCAAATCACTAAAAGAATTTTCCAAATTCTCCTCCCATTTTCCCCAACTTTTCCACTTTAATTCCTCTAATTGCATGGTGAAAATCAAAACAAATTCATGAAATTGAACCAAAAATGATTGAAGAACACTTACCACAAGAACCCCACTGAAAATCTCATCCAAAATCTCCTTCCCTCGAGCTCTCTAATAAAAATTTGAGTTATGGCCAAGAACCCCCGAATTTAGAACTTAAAAGTTGTTTTGCCCAGGCCTCTTCTTCACTGCGATCGTGGAAAATCCCACGCGATCGTGAAGAACAATGGCTCAGCCACTCACGCACCCCTTCAACTCTACACGATCGCGACCTCCACCACGCGATCGCATATAACAAAAATCCTGCCACCCCTAGCTAGGCCAACGCGATCGCAAACATCCTCCTGCGATCGCGTAGAAGGAAACCAGAGACTCATACTAGCAAAAATCTGCCAAGTTTTTAATCAAAGAGTTGGTCCGTTAACCACCCGAAACTTACCCGAGGCCCTCGGGACCTCAACCAAACATACCAAGATATCCCATAACATCATTCAAACTTAGTCGAGCCTTTGAAACACCAAAAACAACGCAAAAATACCAAAATCACATCAAATTCAAGCCTATGAACTTTGAAACTTCTAAATTTCGCCAATGATGCCGAAACCAACAAAAACACATCCGATTGAACTGAATTTTTGCACACATACCCAAAATGACATTACGAACCTGCTCCAACTTTCGAAATTCCATTTCGAACCAGATAGCCTATTTTTCACTGTCGACCGGAAATCGTCAAAAATTAACTTTCGCCAATTCAAGCCTAATTCTACAACGGACATCAAAACTTCATTCCGAACACACTCCTAAGTCCCAAATCACCTAACGAAGCTATAAGAGCCATAAAATTTGCATTCCGATGTCGTTTGCCAATAAGTCAACTCCCAATTGACTTTCTCAACTATTAAGCTAATTTAAGAGATTAAGTGTCTCAGTTCTCACCACGACCACTCCAAACCCGAACCAACCGACCCAACACAACATATATAGGCTAAGAAACATATGATAAGGCAGAAATGGGGAAAACATGGCTAATCTCACGGAACGAATGGCCGGGTCGTTACACTTGAACTCCAAAATCGAGGAGGCCAATGCTGCCAAGGAGAAGATGACCAAAATGGAAGAAAGATTCAAGAAAATCATGAAGAAAAATCGAATTCACCTATCTATAACTCGTGATATTGACTTGAGCGTTAGTGAGATCCGAGAGGGATAGCCTTCAGGCCAAGGTTGACAAGCTTAAGGAAAAGCTCCAGTTCGAAGAGCATCCCTTCGTATTTGAGAAGACGTATGCTATATATCAAATGAGGAGAAAAACTTTGGAAGAGGCCAAAGTGAGCATCGTCGACATTGATGATTGCATCGTCAAGGCTCGAGAACTAGAGCTAACTAATCGAGAACGTCTTATTGATGTTATAGTTGATTCTTTAACACCTTTTCCGAGTACTCGGAGACCGAAGAAAAGATCGAAGGAGGCGAGGATGAAGAACCCACGGTTGATCCACCCTCTTCCACCGGGGAAGACGCAAATCCCACTCTCCCTTCGGGCTCAGGCAACGACAATACTTAGATTTTTTCTGCTTTGTATTTTTGTACTTTATAATTATGCCAGACTTTTCATTGAGTTTGGAATTTTAATAAATGAAGATAATTTTTGCTTAAGTGTTGTACAATATAAATTCTTTTTGCGTTGAATTATTTAAAGCTTTGGGTATACTTTCATCCGATAGCTTCTGATTCTGGGTATGCATTCTTTCGGAATCAACCCTTTACTATGAGGGTTTTATAAGAGAGTTCCCTCTTATGTTTACGGCTCTCTTGAAGAGGATGTCTCCTGTTCATTCCGGCATAAGCATTTGAAATATTTTGTTAACTTCAAATGATAAAATCAACTCATCATTTGGACAAGAAATAAGATAAAAATAAAAGGACTTTATTTATTCTTTCTGTCTTTAAAAGTACATAAGCATTCGTTTCTAAAGGAAAAAAAACTGCCAATACATGTGGCTAACTCGTACAACTTATTTCTACGGGACTGGCCAGGTAGTCCCCGATCCCGCTGAGACATTATTGTTCCCGCTGCTCGCAGTCCCTGATTTTTGTGGCATTCAAACTGTCGTATCTTATACTATTCCCCCCAGTGTTCGAATGCGAAGTATGTGAATTGGAACACTAGAGGTCTTTCTTCATACGTGGGAACAACTCGTGAACCGTTAAATAGTCTTTGGTTCGAAAACAAGTTTTGATTCCCATTAGGAACTTGCCATCGAGTCAAAGATTAGTTAACCATACAGTAGTAGTTTATTATTTCAATACCTTGTCATTCAAAGGTCTTAATCTCGCCGATGGCACTTCTTTCGTAGTATGCTTTCCGTTACTGCCTCGTTAAAAATCTTGCCAGAAAAACGTGGTCGGGACAAAAACTGGTTGAAGGAAAATGGAGTGCAACACATACTTTCAGTTTTGATGGGATCCATCAGCAGTAATATATTTTGTGGTGAGTCACATTCCAATTGCTAGGCAGTTTGATTCTTTCTTGATTTTCTAATTCGTATGATCCTCTACCGGTGACAGTTGAAACCGGTAGGAACCTTTCAATGTTGGAACCAGCTTCCCAGTGTTGATTTACCGAGTGCTCTTAGTCACCTTCCTCATCAAAATCAAGTCTCATACTTTGAAGTAGCAAAGCTTGGCCCTCGAATTGTAGTATCTTCCATTCTTTGCTTTTGAACCGCCATCCTCACGTGTGCTAAGTCCCTGCGTTCATCGAGTAGATCCACCTTCACTAGCAACGCATTATTATTTGCTTCTTCATTTTTGAAAGAAAAGCGTAAGGTTGGTTCCCCTACTTCCAACGGTATCAGAGCTTGTGTGCCATATAGGAGAGAAAGGCATATATCCCGTGCTTGATTTTGCCATCGTCTGATATGCCCATAGCACACCCGAATACTCCTCGAGCCATTTGCCTTTATAAACTTCTATCATATTTTTTAGGTATTGGATAGTAACCTTACTAGTTGACTCCGCTAATCCATTAGCTCTCAGATGGTATGGTGAGGATGTAATCCTTTTGATTATCAAGTCTTCCAAAAATTTCATGACTTATGAGCCTATGAACTTTGGTCTGTTGTCGTAGGAAATCTCATTTTGTATTCTGAACCGGCAGATTATGTGGTCCCATAGGAAATCGATCACTTCGCGCTCATCAATCTTTCCGGGACCTAGTGGCAGTGGGCCAACTATATCCATCCACCATTTCATAAATTCCATGGGGATAATACCGAATGCAAGGGTTACGCCTGTTGGTATACCAATTATGCATGGTGCTAACATTTGTTGCATTTATGAACAAATGTCTCTGCATCCTGCTCCATCCAAGGCCAATAGTATCCTTCCCTAATCAGCTTTAGTACTAACGAGTCCACACCTGAATGGTTCTCACAGATTTCTTAATAGACTTCTCTCATTACATAGTCCACCCTGGAGGCTCTCAGATATCGAGCCAACGGGCCTTGATATGATCTCCTATATAATTGCCCATCTATGAGGTAGTAACGGGCCGCTTTGGTGTGTAGTGCCCGAGACACCTTCGGGTCTTCGGGTTCACTGCCAGTTGGGAGTCACATTTGATCTCGATAACCTTAGATCCACATCCCAGATCCAGTTCAACCCCTACACCCAAATCCTCATTCTCGGCTTCATTGTTAGTTAATGGAATAGTCTTAGTGGCCTGCCTCAGGATTTCCCCCAAGGGTGTAGCTAAGAATACCCCAAGCCCGGACCCTTTACGTTGGAAGCTCCATCCGTAAATAAGGTCCAAACTCCTGAAGTCATTTTCGACACCAGTATTGCCTCTTTAGCATCAAGGGGAATTAATCCAGGACTGAAATCGGCCAAAACTTATGACTTGATCACTGTTCTAGACTTGTACTCAATATCAAACTCACTAAGTTTTGCCCCCATTTAGCCAAATGTCCTGAGAGCTCAGGCTTGTAAAAAATATTCCTCAAGGAAAAGGTTGTCATAACAGCTATCGGGTGGTACTAAAAATAAGGCCCGAGCTTTCGAGAGGCGACTATGAGAGCTAAGTCCAGCTTTTCGAGATGCGGATAGCGAGTCTCCACTCCCGACATTATTTTACTAACATAATAGACAGGAAATTGTGTACCTTCTTCCTCTCAAATTAAAATGGCACTTACCCCTACTCCCGGGACCACTAGATATATCATCAATTATCTACCTTCCCCCGGTTTTGATAGTGGCGTGGGGCTTGATAAGTACCGTTTTAGGTCTTTCAAGGCATGATGGCATCTCGAGTCCATTCAAAATTGTTCTTCTTCTTCAAAAGTGAGAAGAAGTGATGACACTTTTCCGAGGATCGTGAGATGAACTTGCTTAAATCGGCTAATCTTCTAGTTAAACTCTGCACTTCATTTACGCTTGTTAGTTTATCCGAAATGTCTTCGATGGCTTTGATTTCATTGGAATATCCTAGATTCCTCTTTGAGAGTTCAAGAACCTCAAGAACTTCCCGGAGCCAACCCCGAACGTGCATTTTTCCTGGTTGAGCTTCATGTTATGTTTCCTTAAGATATCGAAGGTCTCCTTGAGGTTTTTCAAATGATCAGCTACACTCAAATTCTTAACTAACATGTCATCAATATATACTTCCATTGTTTTGCCTATTTTTTTCTCGAACATCTTATTAACGAGCCTTTGATAAGTGGCTCCGACGCTTTTAAGCCCAAATGATATCACATTATAACAATATGTGCCAAAATTATTTATGAACGAAGTTTTTTCTCGATCCTCTAGGTTCATGTTGATTTGATCGTACCCGGAGTAGGCATCAAGGAAACTCATTAACTCGTAGTTGACCGTTGCATTGGTTATTTGATCAATATTTGGCAATGGTAACGAGTCTTTAGGGCACACTTTATTTAAGTCCTTATAATCTACGCACATTCTAAACTTGTTATTCTTCTTCAAAACTACAACTACATTAGCTAACCGTTCTGGATACTTTACCTCCCAGATCGAACCGATGTCAAGTAGTCGAGTTACCTCTTCTTTAACAAACCTTGTTTCTAACTCGGCTATTGGGCGTTTCTTTTTCCTTACCGGTGGGAAGTTTGGATTCAGGCTTAGCTTGTGCACGGCCACCTCCAACGAGATACCTGTCATATTCGAGTACGACCATGAAAAATAGTCGACATTAGCTTTAAGGAAATTAATAAATCCTGACCCAAGTTCGGGATTGAGTCCTGTTGCCAAATGAAATTTCCTTTCCAAGAATTCTTCGAATAAAGCCACTTGCTCGAGTTCTTATATAGTGGATTTGGTTGCATCTGTCTCTTCCGGTTCTTGAAAGTATCTTGGTACCTTGTGGGATTCCGACGATTCCTCGCCTTTATCATCCTCATTTGGCAAGGGAGAAGGCACCGGTTCTTGTAATTGCTATCGCGCCCCCTTTTTTTCCTCACAGAGTCCGAGTTTCGATATTTTGGGACAACTACCTTCTTTTTGGGACGGGGTATGGTATTTGAAGAGTCGCCATCTAGCGGATTAAGGTGCGTTAGGGCACCTAAAGAAAATAACTCATAAACCATTTTACATTACCATAGATTAGGTAAGGGATCGAAATTACCTTGAGGGGAAGGTATTAGGCAGCCCTCGAGGTCCATAACGGTGGGTCCCGGCCAAACTCAATTTAAGCGAATTAGTCTTTAAAGGAAAATAAAATAAAAACAAATAGGGACTACTTTAAAATAGAAATTAAAGGGATCCTAGGTTTATTTGCCTATAGGATCATTTCTATGCAATACTCGGTAACCTTCCTCAAATAGAGGTGTTACGCATAACATTAGCGCATAGGTCATCATCTCCTCTACTACCCAAGTACCCTTCCCTTTATTAATTATTACCTAAGCGTTCTAATAGTATCCAGTACGTATCAGTATGCGTACCGATACGTGTCCCTTACCTATGGCCCTAGAGGTGTTTAGGACCTCACTTAATGTGGTTCTAGACTCACCTACGTTGCTTAAAAGGGAAAAATCTAAGCGACAAACAAAAATCAAGTAAGACTGTCACATAAGGAGCAATTAAGGGGGATCATGTTTACCTCCACAAATAAACAAACAGTTGCACGCTTATTCAAACAAGCAGTTTTAAATGATTTAGGGGGTCCTATAGGCAAGATATCTAAGTGAGCACAAACATAATGTATAGCAGTTTAATTAAAGCGAGGTTGTGAGTATCCATCAGTTTGCCTTCTGATTTTTACTACTTACTGAATCTGAGCACGTTTACAAGCAGTCAAAAAAGCACAGTTTAAAAACTCAGGATTTAATTATCCTACAGGTTCACCTAAGTGATAACCGGGCAGAATCCTATAGACATGGTATCTAAACTGTAAACCATTGATTAATTTTAACAGGCAGATTTCATCTTTTTAGATACTATAGGCGTGGTCTCTAAGTGCTGAATCTGTTTTTACACTTATTTCTTATGGGAATGATATCTAAGTGAGAGGAGATGTTAACAGAATGTTAGACAAGGTTGATAATTCCCAAAGAAGATCTTACATGCATGGTTTCTAAGGCACATTGAGACTTGAGAATATGCATAAACATGAATTTTGATGCAGAATTGATAAACATCCTATAACAGGATTTCTAGGATGCAGGTGTGAAAATCATGATCACAAGTAATAAGATAAGTCCTATAGGAATGTTCTCTAATGCATATAATAATCACAACAATCCTATAGGCATGATTTCTACCCGAACCCAACAAAATATATATAAAAATCCCTCCCAGCTTTTACTAATAACCCCATATCTGTTTTACAAAGATTATTATTACAGGCCAATACAAATGAATTACATCATGGAAATCACTATAATATAGGGAGCTTTGGCAGGCCCAAAGTCAACCTGGAATCCAGGCCTTCAATCAAGTCTGGAGTACACCACCAGTCCATAATACATCAAATGGGCTTCTAGTGTGTCAAAGTTCCCAAGGGCCTCAGGGACCCCGGGCAATGCTCACACCAAAACCCTTTCAAAGAAACAGTTTTTGTAAACAAGTTTGGAAGGCCAGCCCCAATATGNGGGGGGGGGGGGGGGGTAGAGCCCTAGATATCTAAGAGTATGAGTTAAAATAGTATATAAAAGTAGGAGATAGTTTTAGGAAAAAATAGTTTAGACTTTTAGAAGTGAATCGAAACAGACTACAAGATTAAAAACTACAAACAGAACCATATTTAGCAAACTGAATTCATACATGAATTCCAGTAGTTAGACAATAAGCAAAACAATGTTTCACATTGCATAAATTGGCTTAGTTGATTAACTATTACTAGGTGGGATCAGAACAACATGTTGCAATTAAGAGTAAACAGCCAGAAGAACACAGTGCAGAGTAGGGTGATAGAAACTAAACATGCTAGTTTAGAAACAGATAAATAAGTATCATGATCAAACAAAACTATGCTGAAGTTAAATGGCTAATCAGACAGCCATACAGAAATTTAAAGCATATTAGTACAAGAATCATGAATTGACTAGGAACATGTTAAGGTAAAAAACACATAAACAGGGCAGGAATTGAAGCATGCTAACTGAGAAACAAGTAGACAAGTATCATAGATAAAACCGGAATATACTAACCATACTAATATAAAGTACATGACAAGTTAACAGGAATTAAGTCATGCTGATCAAGAGCAATAAACAGGAAGGACATAGGTTCAACTACATAGTATATTGAGTATGATAACAGAAATAGGAGCATACCCGTTAAGAAATAGTAAACAGGAAGATGAAGGCAAGTAGAATCCAAGGGTATAGCCTTGCTTTCAGTCGGTTAGACAGAGCAGCAAAATAGAACTAGAAAGATTACAATTGAGAGTGTAAGAGTAAAGTTGTGTGTGTGTTCCTGTGTTTTTCTATGTGAGTTTGAAAGAAATCGGAATGGGGGTTTATATAGCACTTAGCAGGGTAAAACAAATAAGGCAAGGAATAATTCAAAGTACACAAATAAGGCAGGCAAATAAAATCAACCAGTTAATTGGGGGATAAACTCGATCAAATAATTCAACAAAATACGGAAAACACCTCTTAAATTGGGGAGAATCAATTAACAACCAAGTTAGGGATTTAATAGAGTAAACAAATCAATCATAGACTATCTAGGGGTCGGTTAAGACAATTAAATCCCATAAATCAGGCTAATAACCTAATTAAGGCAAGTAGTACTAATCATGAGTCACAAATAAGTAAAATAGGTAAAATCACAGAAAGTAACAATCTCAGCAGAAAAAATATAATTTCGAACCCTAATTAAGCAATTAAATCAGTTAATCCTTCTTAATTGACATTACTAAAGGATAACAGGCAAAATATCAAAATAAACAGTGAAATAAGTAGAAACCCTAGGAATTAGAACATAGATATGAAAACCAGTCAAGAAAACAAAGAGAAACAGATTTAACATTCAAACTCTTTAGAAAAGTTCTGCAGAAACGCAAAGAGATGAACCCTAATTTTAGAGAAACACTAAAATCGGTTAATAATAAGGCAAAACAGAAGGTTTTTAAAGAGAAATACCAGATAAACTTAAAATCATCTCAGATCTACAAGGATCTGAACAGACTCAAGTAGAAAGAGACTTAGGGTTTTGAAAAAATGAACTGAGGTGAGAAGAAAATCCGGTTTGGAACCATAAATTTAAGACATAAACATGAAGATAGTAGTACTCACAACCACGGAGATGAAGCCAGGCAGGTTCATCGAGAAAATGAAAGGCTTAGACCAAATTTGAGATGAATCTCTTCGAGATTCCTTCAAATAACAACAAAATCGAATAACCAGTGAAGATAGGAGGTCGACTAGGGCCTAAAATCAAAGGGAAACCCCATAGATTGAAGGGTTTCCGGTGACGGTGGCTAGGGTTAGAGGAGAGCTTGAGAGAGAGAAGAGAAAATGAGGGATTTAGGGGCGGCGGGGTTGAAGATATGACTAGGGTTAGGGGTCGTTTGGTGTTATTAAAAAAGGAAATGATCTTGGACCGTTGATCTTTTGAGATCAACGGCTAGGATTTGATCTGTGGGGTTGGCGGATTTAAGAATTGGGTCTGGGTTATTTTATTAGGCCAGGGTGGTATTTTAGGCCAGGTGCAAAAATGAAATCAAATTAAAAGAGGCTAGTTGTTCAATACCCTATTAATTTGATAAAATTATTTATAAAATAGCTAATAAATGATAAAAAAAATTATATTGATGTATAAAATGATTTAAAATAACTAATTAATATTATAAAAATCCAAAACGTAATTTTCTTGTGAAATAAGGTAATTATGCACTTGTGGGCTATTATTGCAAAGTTATTGCAATTATAACCCTAAAAATGTAAATATGCCTATTCGTAAAATAATTAAAGCTTAATATAAATATAAAATGATAAAATTAAGCAATAAAATTATCATAAAACTATTTGCACTGCAATTATTGATTGTTTATGTAATACAAATACTGGATAAATTAATTAAAAATCCTTCAGAAATGCAGAAATATTGAAAAAAAATATTAATTGATGCTCATTCATTGTTTTGAAGATATATATGCATTTTGAAAATAATGTAGGAAAAATTAGGTATCAACAGCTGCACCTCTTTACCCGGGAAGGATGAAAGAGTTGTCGAGTAAAGATTTGATGTCCAATTTTGACCGGATAGAGCGATCTAAGAGATATAGGCCGCACTCCAGTTTCTAAGCTACCTACATATCCCTGTTTTTATAGGAATCAGGCTGTGTGTAGTTTTGGATTCACCGCTAAAATAAACTGATGAAGTTATCACAAAAACAGACACAAGGTTTTGAATAGGTGAAATGGTTACGGTGAGCGGCCAGGTTTGAAATAGTGTGAAGGAATTGGAGCGGGAT
This sequence comes from Nicotiana paniculata, assembly GCA_005239505.1. Classification (NCBI taxonomy): domain Eukaryota; kingdom Viridiplantae; phylum Streptophyta; class Magnoliopsida; order Solanales; family Solanaceae; genus Nicotiana; species Nicotiana paniculata. Next base: position 48,413 of record ML335420.1, on the reverse strand, counting down.
TGCTCCCGTTGGGGTAATGGTTGCTCATTGGGTTACCTGCAAATCAAAATATGCGCTGCAAGCATATATCTTTGCGTGAATTTAAAAATGATGCAAATTCTCTTCAGACCATGAGAATTGTCTTTGGACGTTTGAGGTGACGTCCTTAGACCATGATGTCCCGGGCCATGAATTGTGCGGTAAGGGATTTGCAGGCCATGAAATGGTGTTCTCAGGCCATGAAAATTTTTCCTAACCATGACGCCTTTGAATAATGATATGCGAGTTTTGAGAGATCCTCAAGCCATGGCATGGTGTCTTCCGGCTTATGAAGATGATGCCTTCAGACTAAGACGCCTTCGGACAAGATGGAGATATTTCAGCTCATGAGGTGCAAAGACATGATGCTAGGAGAGACAAGACAAGGCTTAGTCTTGCATGGAGTTGAGGGCAGAGCTTAGCCCAGGAGAATAGAACAAATAATGCAAGGGAGACAATGCTTAGTCTCATACAGGATTCGGGACAACTCTTAGTCCCATGCAAAGAGAAGGCAATGCTTAGCCTTATGCAAGATTCGGGTCAGTGCTTAGTCCTATGCAAGTGAATGTGGTGCTTAGCCTTATGCCAATAGGGATGCAGGGCTTAGCCTCATGCAGGGTGGAGGCAATTCTTAGCCTCATGCAAATAGGGAGGCAGGGCTTAGCCTCATGCAAAGTTCGGGACAGGGCTTAGTCCCATGTAGAGAGAAGGCAATGTTTAGCCTTATGCATGGTAGAGGAAATGCTTAGCCTCATGCAAATAGGGAGGCAGGGCTTAGCCTCATGCAAAGTTCGGGACAGGGCTTAGTCCCATGTAGAGAGAAGGCAATGTTTAGCCTTATGCATGGTAGAGGAAATGCTTAGCCTCATGCAAATAGGGAGGTAGGGCTTAGCCTCATGAAAAGTTTGAGACAGAGCTTAGTCTCATGCAAATAGAAGGCAGAGCTTAGCCTTATGCACGGTGGAGGCAATTCTTAGCCTCATGCAAATAGGGAGGTAGGGCTTAGCCTCATGAAAAGTTTGAGACAGAGCTTAGTCTCATGCAAATAGAAGGCAGAGCTTAGCCTTATGCACGGTGGAGGCAATTCTTAGCCTCATGCAAATCGGGAGGCAGGGCTTAGCCTCATGCAATGTTCGGGACAGAGCTTAGTCCCATGCAGGGAGAAGGAAGTGCTTAGCATTATGCAAGGTGGAGGCAATGCTTAGACTCATGCAGGATTTGAGACAATGCTTAGTCTCATGCAATGAATAAATAATAGGTGATAGCAGAGTATTTCTTAGCTGGGAATGAGTTCGGTATCTTTGTTGTTATGAAGGTTGTGATTCCAAGGTGTGTATATTCCTTGTCCTGCATTCAAAGAAAAATCGTGAGTTTTGCAGGGGGAAGGTTGGTTCGTGTCTTCGTCTGCTTTCTTGATTTTCTCCCTGTGTTTAAAGATCCTGTTCAAATTATTGGGGCAGCATTTGCTAAAGCATAGTTTATTTCAAAAGCAGGCATGCATAGTTTTCAAACACATAGTAAAATACAGTTTAGAAATTAGTTAGATGAACCGGTGACTGTGACACGATCAGAGACATCGCGACTTCTTCTGCCGTAGAATTTTGAGGGTCCTCCTCAAAATTCTTCCCCATTTAACTAGACAACATTTCTGACTAATCTATATGCTGCAATTGGCTGAACTTGCTTCAGAATGCCCCAGTTTCTGATGATGGGGTAAATAGAAATTTTATTGAATTGTGACCGAACCCACAGCGCTGACTATGTATCCCCTCTTAAATGGGAATCAGGTCGAGCGTAGTTCAATTTACATCATATGAAGAAGTATAAATGGTTTACACATAGTATCTTTTGACTGCATCTGAATTGATAGGCTTTGCCAGATTTCTCCGTCCATTTCTGCGAGTATGAGCGCTCCTCCTGTCAATACTCTATGGACCATGTAAGGACCTTTCCAGTTGGGAGAGAATTTCCCTTTGGTTTCATCTTGATGCGGTAAGATCTTCTTTAACACCAGTTGTCCCAGTGTGAACTGCCTTGACTTGACTCTTTTGGTGAAAGCTCTGGACATTCTATTCCCATAAAGAAAGCCGTGGCACACTGCATTCATCCTCTTTCCGTCTATGAGGACTAGCTGCTCATAGAGGCTCCTTATCCATTCTGCGTCGCTGAGCTCGGCTTCTTGTATGATTCTTAAGGAAGGAATTTCCACTTTGGCGTGAATGACAACCTTAGTACCATAAACCACCAGATAGGGAGTTGCCCCCGTTGATGTGCGAACTGTGGTACGGTATCCCAGTAAGGTGAATGGTAGCTTCTCGTGCCATTGTTTGTGATTTTCTACAAATTTCCTCAGCATCTTCTTGATGTTTTTGTTGGCAGATTCCACGACTCCGTTCATTTGGGGTCTATACATTGTGGAATTCTTGTTCTTGACTTTGAAAGTCTCACACATGGATTTCATCAGATCGCTGTTGAGATTGGCGGCATTGTCAGTGATGATTGATTCTGGAACCCTGAACCGACAAACAATTCGGCCGCGAACAAAGTCCGCAATGACCTTCTTGGTTACAGCTTTGTAAGATGCAGCTTCGACCCATTTAGTGAAGTAGTCGATAAATACTAAAATAAATCGATGCTCATTTGAGGCGGTGGGATCGATTGGACTGATGACATTCGTTCCCCAAGCGGCGAAGGGCCAAGGTGAGCTTGTTGCATTAAGCTCGTTTGGTGGAACTTTTATCATATCTGCATGTACTTGACATTGATAGCATTTCTGAACATACCAGATGCAATCTTTTTGTATGGTCATCCAAAAATAACCTGTCCTGAGTAACTTTTTGTCCAAGACAAAGCCTTTCATATGCGGGCCGCAGGTCCCGGCATGTATTTCTTCGAGCAGCTTAGAAGCTTCCTTTGCATCGACACACCTTAATAGTCCTATATCAGGAGTTCTTCTATATAGGGTTCCTCCACTCTGGAAGAAATGATTGGACAACCTCCGGAGCGTGCGTTTCTGAATATGGTTTGCATACTCCGGGTATTCTCCATTTTCCAAATACTCCTTGATGTCGTGGAACCAAGGGTTACCATCTGTCTCCTCTTCGTCTTCTATACAGGGTTCCTCCACTCTGGAAGAAATGATTGGACAACCTCCGGAGCGTGCGTTTCTGAATATGGTTTGCATACTCCGAGTATTCTCCCTTTTCAAAATACTCCTTGATGTCGTGGAACCAAGGCTTACCATCTGTCTCCTCTTCGGCGTAAGCACAATATGCCGGATGATTATGGATCCTTAATGGGATAGGATCGATGAAGTTCTTGTCCAGATGTTGTATCATTGATGACAAAGTAGCCAATGCATCGACAAACTCATTCAGAATTGTGGGGGCATGCCGAAACTGTATCTTTGTGAACCTCTTCTTCATTTCTTGCAAATGATGCAGATATGGCAATATCTTGGAATTCTTGGTAGCCCACTCTCCTTGTACCTGGTGCACAAGAAAATTTGAATCACCGATTACTAGCAGTTCCTGAATGTTCATGTCAACAGCTATGTTGAGCCCTAATATACAAGCTTCGTATTCCGCCATGTTGTTGGTGAAGGGGAATATGAGTTTCGCAGATACCGGATAATGTTGACCAGTTTCTGATACCAAGACGACTCCAATGCCGACTTCTTTGAAGTTGGTCGCTCCGTCAAAGAACATTCTCCAACCGTCGTAGGCTTCAACAATGTCTTCTCCTACGAATGATACCTCTTCATCGGGAAAATACGCCTTTAAGGGCTCGTATTATCCTCCCACAGGGTGTTCAGCAAGGTGGTCTGCCAGTGCTTGTCCCTTGACTGCTTTCTGAGTTACATAGACGATTTCGAATTCACTCAACAAGATTTTCCATTTAGCCAGTTTGCCAATGGGCATGGGCTTTTGGGAGATGTATTTCAAAGGATCCATCCTTGATATGTGATATGTTGTATAGGCACAGAAGTAATGCCTCAGCTTCTAAGCTATCCAGTTCAAGGCACAGCAGGTACGTTCCATCAGAGAGTATCATGCTTCATAAGGTTAAAACTTCTTACTCAGGTAGTAGATGGCATGTTCTTTTCTCCCTGTCTCATCGTGTTGCCCCAGATGGCAGCCGAAAGCTCCATCTAGCACTACAAGGTAGAGTAGCAGTGGTCTACCTGGCTCTGGCAGGACTAAACCTGGTGGTGTTGATAAGTACTCCTTGATTTTGTCAAAAGTTTTTTGAAAATCCTTGGTCCAACTAGTTGTAGTGTCCTTCTTCAACATCTTGAAAATCGGCTCACATATTACTGCGGACTGTGCTATGAAACCGCTGATGTAGTTAAGGCATCCCAGGAAACTCATCACATCTTTCTTTCTCTTTAGCAGTGGTAGCTCTTGGATGGCTTTGACCTTCGATGGATCCAATTCTATCCCCCGATGGCTGACGATGAATCTCAATAGCTTTCCGGCGGGAACCGCGAATGCACACTTTGCGGGGTTTAGCTTTAGTTTGTACTTCTGTAGTCCATCGAAGAATTTCCTCAAGTCTACTATGTGATCTATGGCCTTCTTGGATTTAATGATGACATCATCCACATATAACTCGATTTCTTTGTGTATCATGTCATGAAAAATAGTAGTCATGGCCCTCATGTAGGTGGCCCCAACATTCTTTAGGCCGAATGGCATCATCTTGTAACAGTACACACCCCACGTTGTAATGAAAGTTGTTTTCTCAGCATCCTGCTCGTCCATCCAGATTTGATAGTAATGGGCGAAGCAATCCACAAAAGACTGGAGTTCATGCTTGGCACAATTTTTGATCAAGATGAGTATATTTGGAAGAGGGAAATCATCCTTTGGGCTGGCTTTGTTGAGATCCCGATAATCGACACAAAATCTAAATTTCCCATCTTTCTTCGGAACTAGCACAATGTTGGATAGCCAAGTTGGATATTCAACTACCCTGAGGACCTTGGCTTTGATCTGCTTAGTGACCTCCTCTTTGACTTTTAGGCTCATATCAGGCTTGAATTTCCTGAGTTTCTGCTTTACGGGCGGACACATTGGATTTGTGGGAAACTTGTGGTCCACAATGGACGTGCTTAATCCGGTCATATCATCGTAAGACCATGCAAATATGTCCTCAAACTCTTTCAAGAACCAAGTGTACTCCTCTTTCTCTGACGGTGACAAGTGGATGCTAATCCGGGTCTCCTTGACGGTTTCAGAATTTCCCAAGTTAACTATCTCAGTTTCGTCCAATTTAGACTTAGGTTTGTTCTCAAAATCCACTACTTCTTTGACGATCTCCTCGGGTATTGCATCCTCTTCTTCGGAATCAGTATCCTTTTGTTGCATTGTTTCATTATATGTCACAGTTGTCGGTTCATCGAGATAGGAGATAGTAATGCCCGAGACTCATCGGGTCCTCGATGGCCTGACAGTCCAGTTCTTGAGGAATGCTCCTCTCTCCACAGCTTGGATAGTAGGGCCTTCCTCCTCCTCCTCCTCCTCAATAATTACACAACAGTCCATGTCATCATCTTCCAAGAACAAATTCCTTAATGATGCCAACGCTTCTTCTTCCCCTAATCCCCATATAATATCGACCTGATGGAAGGTCTAAAAACTCAGGTGTGGCACAGGATGCTCAAGTGGATAGTATGGACCTCGCATTGGTGGTGACCAATCGTTGTATTTTTTCCAGGTGTACTGATATCCCAATTCGAAAGTGGTACCATGGCGCTTTGGTTGTATGGGTTTGGAGATGCCCTGAATATTTTTACCAAGTCCTTTGTCGGGCTCATATCCTCTCCATGCTAGCATACTTTCTATCTTGTTACTTCACCACTTATCTTTCTCGCTTGCGTTAACCCGTTCAATATGATGGTAGGTTTCTCCACCTAACCTTCTTCTGTTTTCAATCATCGGGATAGTCTGACTAGTGTAAATGGGGTTGCTCCCATCTCCATGGATAATCATTTCTTGGTGGTTCCACTCAAACTTCACAACTTGATGCAAAGTTGATGCTACAGCCCCAGCGACATGTATACATGGTCCTCCCAACAACAGATTGTAAGAGGCAGATCTGTCCAGTACATGAAACTCAACATCAAATCATATAAGACTCATCTGGAGGCAGAGATTAGTTTCCCCAATGGTAGCTCTCTAAGACCCGTCGAATGCTTTCATATTCATAATTCCATCTCGTATCTCATGTAGGCCTTTGCCCACCCTCTTCAACGTTGTCAATGGGCAAATATTGAGGCTGGATCATCCGTCAATAAGAACTTTGGCGATGAATTTGCCTTCACATTGCACTGTGATATGTAGTGCCCTGTTGTGATTCAAACCTTCAGGTGTCAGCTCATCCTCGTGGAAGGTGATTTTGTGGCTTTCTAGCACTTTCCCCACCATATTGGCCATTTTCCCACCAGTGATGTTGTTGGGTACATATGTTTCACTCAACACCTTCATTAGAGCATTCCTGTGTGCCTTAGAATATTGCAGCAGCGACAGGATAAATATTTGAGTTGGATTCTTGTTCAGATGATCAACGATAGAGTACTCCCTTGCATGTACCCTTCTCCAGAGGTCATATGGACCAGTCTCGATCACGGGCGATTTTTTAGATTTCTTACTGGTTTCTCCTAAATGTTCAGGTGTATAAACCCTTCATGTTCTGATCATTCCTTGTGTAGCGCCGGATTCTTTTGTCTTTGACTTTACCTTTCTTCTAGCCTCGACCACGTAATCCCAAGGTACAACATTGGAATTGAAGTTGTACCTACACCACAATGGGATTGAGTGTGACTGTAGGTTTCTTAGGATCATCACCTTCTCCAATAAGCCTGATTGATCCCTCGGGATCCCACTCTTCATCAGTTTCTATCACATTGACCCCTCTACCCCTATGATCTGGGAAAGGATTGTTGCGAACATTTGCAACTTCCTTCACATGTATGGCCTTACTATCAATCAGTGTTTGGATCTTGTCTTTCAAGGTGCGGCACTCGTCAATATTGTGTTCCTTCATGCTGGAATGATATGCACAAGTCTTGTTTGGATTGACCCATTGAGATGAATTATCCATTGCCACAGGGGGGGATAAGGGTGACATACCCAGCGACTTTCAACCTTTCGTATAACTGTTCGATGGGTTCAGCAATGACAGTGTATTATCTGGGTGGTTTGCGGTCGAAGTTAGCTCGGGGTTTCTAGTAATTTGGACGAGTTGGGGGTGGATGAAATTAGGATGGTTGGGAATTATATGCATGGTAGACATCATCGGGTTGAGAATATCTGGGAGTTGATGGTTGGTATGTGGGTGGAGGTGTTTGGTATGTGAGTGGAGGGGTCTGCTATACAAATGGAGTTTCGGGTCCTTGGGCAACCATTACTGTTCCCACATATTTATTCTTCGATATACCACCTGATTACAATGCTTTGTTCGTGGCCTGTAGTTCCTCAAAATTTTTCACCATCCCGCTTTTAATACCCTGTTCAATCCTTTCTCCGAGTTTGATGATATCAGAGAACTTATGGTTCTCAATAACCATTAGCCTTTCATAATACTGTGGATCATGTGCCCTGACGAAGAACTTTTTCATCTGTTCCTCGTCTAATGCTGGTCTAACCTTGGCTGCTTCCGACCTCCACCGAATAGCATACTCGCGGAAAGTCTCAGTTGGCTTCTTCTTCAAGTTCTGGATATAGAAGACATACGGCGCATTCTCCGTATTAAATCTGAACCTGTCCATGAAGTAGGATGCCATGCTCACCCAATTGGCCCACTTCTTAGGATTCTGGATTATGCACAAGGACAGGACATCTCCGGTAATACTTCTCATGAAGAGCTTCATTCGAATCCTTTCATCTTTTCTGACCCCTATGAGCTTGTCACAATAAGTCCTCAGATGAACTTTGGGGTCACCCGTTCCGTCAAACATTTTGGACTTGGGAGGTTTGTTACCCTTCGGCATTTCCACATTTGGCTGATTGCACAAATCTTCATAATTCAAACCTTCGATTCCTTTGGCTCCCTCAATACCCTGAACTCGGCTTGTGAGTTTCTTGAGCTCCTCTACCATGTTCTTAATGAGCAGGTCCTTCTTGGCAGATTCTGGTGTGTATGAGATTGGTTGAGTAGAGTGGGGTAAGGTTTCCACGTATATGGGGTTATTTTGGTGAAGGCCAGGAGTTTGGGTATAGTGGTGATCATTGGTTGAATTTTGGGGGTCGGGGATAGGATGTGGGGTATTATGAGGAGTGTGGTAAGTGGTCTGCTGATATTGAGTTGGGAGATGCTGATGTTGAAGAGGTGTAGGTATGGGCAAGGGATTTTGAGGAGATGTTGTATATTGGTGGGGTGCGGGAGGATTCTGCGAGCGTTGGTTGGGTGTGTTCTGAGGAGGTACTGGGTTTTGGGTATTTGGATGGTTGATATTTGAGACATTTAGTATGAGGGAGAGGTTTTCCAAGTTACAGACCTGATCAAGCTCACCTTGTAGTTCAAGTATTTTCTTTTTAATCCGCAAAACCAAGTCATTTGGTGCCGGAGTACTCCGACCATCAAAAGTTTCCGCATTCTCGACGTGTGCTATGTTGTCGCCACTCATATTATCCATCTTAACTTTCCCTTTTCCTTTTGATATACTTGGAGGAAGAGGAGGTGGAGGGCCTCTGGATTTGGTATGATAAGATGATGATGCCAATATTCGTGAACCAACCTTGGGGAACGAGAATAATAAAATAAATAAATAAAAACAAAACGTAATCAAGTTAGTAAGGGTTCCAAAAAGAGTATTTGCAGTATCTAAACACATAGTGCGGGAATGTAAATTCGCGTCCTAATTTGGGAGCCTCGTTGTGCTTGAGGTAGGCCTAACGACAAGTTGATTTGGAGAATTTCAGGGTCAATAATTTCCTCATTTCATTAATGTAAAAGTAGATAAATCTAAAACGACACTCAATAAATAAGTCACTAATGACACTTGGCCTTATTACATTTGAAAAAGCAGGTAAATCTTATCTACTTGGTCCTAGAAGGACCTTCCCCAAGCTTGATCTTCTTAGCTCCCTCAATCAGGTTCCCCAGTTCGTGCATGCCCAACAACAGGTACATCCTTGCCAGATGTCCTCCTTGAGCTTCACATTGGTATGGGATATCGTCATCCTGAAAATCTGCCCTGTAATGACTCATTTTAGAAACTCGCGGTATGCCTTGCTTCCTGCCTGCCTGTCTCATAACCCTGATGGGAACATAAGGGTATATTCCCTTTAACCCGAGAAACACTAGGTACGGAACGTCCCTTTATCTGATGATAAACTCACTGGTAGGGAACCATTCGAACATCCATTAAACCTGGTCCTCAGTCAAATTGTCAAAAAACTGCACCCATTCTGTAGCATTTTATGGTTGAGCAAGCTTGTCTGGGATGTAAGTCATTCTCTTAGGGTGATGGAAGGCTATATGATCATTCCACGCCCTTGGTGGAAACTCTTCCCGATATTGACCCCTTTGGAGATGCTCCAATAACCAAACCTGTAGTAGCAGATTACAACCCTTAAAGTGTTTGAACCCTTCAGGCAGCGGTCCAACGCTCGGTAGATGTCAGCTATGATCATAGGTACAATGGTATATGTTTTCCCCCCGATCCCCTCCATTAATGTTTTGGCTACCATAGCCAGTCTAGTGTGAATCCTGTCTCCTTTGCTTGGAAATACTATCATACCCTGGAAGAAAACAACGAACACAAAAACCCTGTGGTGAATATGACCCAAGGAAGTGATAGAGAATTCATCATGGAAGATACGATATGATTTGCTATGACCATATTGTTCATAGAGGTAGTCAAAGGGAATGTAGGAATCCTTCAATCACTCCAAATCATCGTTCTTTTTCAAACCCATCATTTTCAGAAACCCCCTAGCGGCACGGTTTTCCGGCACCAATAAACCCGAACTGTCCCAAGGTAATCCAGCGAATCCCCCTATCTCCTCCAAGAGAATAGTCATTTCTATGTTGCCAAAACGGAATATGGACCTTTCTCCGTCCCAGAACATCGTGGACGCTTCGATTAACATATTGTTTGGTTGGATATCCAGTAAATAGGGTAAGTTTCCGAGGACCCTTTTCACATGGTCCTTGTCACTTGGCGAAAGGTCCTCCCACCAATCCAGCAACAATGGTTGTATTCTTTGGACCATGCAGAACCTAGGGACTTCGTGCCTCATTTCTGCAAAACAAATAAGGCTAGACCCTTTCCCCCTCCAAATTCGACTACTTATACATCAGTGATTAGCATATTGGCATTTATTTCTCCAAATTAAGGCACAAATCGTGGTTGTGTCCGTTGGGATTATAGAAACCCCGGTGGACTTTTGGACAAGGCTTTTCCTAAAGAAATATTATATAGATAACATATTAATCCCGACTAGGTTTTGAACATGATGCATGTACAATAAATCAGAGTAAGGTTTCTATAAGGTCTAAATTGGTACTCTCAAGTGGACAAATTGAGGGGGAAGGGCACGGAACTGTCGACTGCACCACTGATCGACTAGTTTTACCGCAAATAAGCCTTTCCGAATTTAAAGGGTGATATAAAGGAAGAGCGCAAACACTCATCAAGTGTTGTTATAAGATTGATTATGCACGAGGGGAATATGATATTGAGCATGATTTATGCAACAGTAAATAGCATGTTGTCACGTATTTTCACATTAAAAATGATAAATGTGGTATTTAATAATTGAAAGACGTTTAAGAAAGAAAACAAGGAGACAAGTCAGTTTCTGTAGAAAATAATAAATGCTTGAAAATAGGAAATTATATTCACATAAAAGGGAAAGGGAAAGGGGGCACATGTATCAGCAGAATAAAGCATGCTTAAGACTAATTCACAAAAGCAAGTTTGTCATGGTAAGAGCCTAACATCCCCAGCAGAGTCGCCATGCTATCGTGCCCCCTTTTTCCTCGCGGAGTCCGGGTTTCGACATTTTGGGACAACTCCCTTCCTTTTGGGATGGGGTATGGGATTTGTAGAGTCGCCACCTAATAGATTAAGGTGCGTTAAGGAACCTAAAGCAAATAACTCATAAACCGGTGTACGTTACTATAGCTTGGGTAAGGGATCGAAATTACCTTGAGGGGAAGGTGTTAGGCACCCCTCGAGGTCCATAACGGTGGGTCCTGGCCAAACTTAATTTAAGAGAATTAGTCCTTAAGTAAAAATTAAACAATTTTAAAACAAATGGAGATTACTTTAAAATGGAAATTAAAGGGGTCCTAATTTATTAGCTATAGGATCGCTTCTATGCAAAACTGGGTAACCTTCCTCAAATAGAGGTTTTACGCGTAGCATTAGCGCAAATTTCATCATCTCCTTTACTACCCACGTACACTCCCCTTTATTAATTATTACCTAAGCGTTCTAATAGTATACAGTGCATACCTTATGCGTGCACTACCCGTCCCCTACCCATGGCCCTGGAGGTGTTTAGGACCTCTATTTTAAAGTGGTTCTAGACTCACATATGTTGCTTAAAAGGAGAAAACTAAGGGACAAACAAAAATAAAATAGGACTGTCACATAAGGAGCAATTAAGGGGGCTCATGTTTACCCCCACAAATAGGCAAACAAATGCACGCTATTCAGACAAGCAATTTTTAGTGACTTAGGATCCTATAGGCAGGATATCTAAATGAGCATAAATAGAATATATAACGGTTTTATTAAAGCGAGGTTGTGAGTATCCATCAGTTTGCCTACTGATTCTTTTATTGCTTACTGAATCTGGGCCCATTTACAAGCAGTCAAACACGCACCGTTTTAAAACTCGATATTTAACTATCATATAGGCTTGCCTAAGTGATAACCGGGCAGAATCTTATGGACATGGTATCTAAACTGTAAACCAGTGATTGATTTTAACAGGAAGATTTCATCTTTTTAGATCCTATAGGCATGTTTTCTATGTGCTGAAACTGATTACAAGCATTATTTCCTATAGACATGATATCAAAATACAGAAACTGATTTTTACACTTACTTCCTATAGGCATGATGTCTAAGTGTCAAGACTGATTTTTGATATTTGTTTCTTATAGGCATGATGTCTAAGTGTTGAAACTGTTTTTACACTTATTTCCTATGGGCATGATATCTAAGTGAGCGGAGATGTTAACAGAATGTTGGAAAAGTTTGATAATTCCCAAAGAAGATCCTACATGCATGGTTTCTAATGCACATTGAGACTTGAGAATATGCATACACATGGATTTTAATGCATAATTTATAAACGTCCTATAACAGGATTTCTAGGATGCAGGTGTGAAATTCAGGACTACAAATAATGAGATAATTCCTATATGCATGGTCTCTAATGGATATATATAATCACAACAATCCTATAGGCATGATTTCTACCCGAAGCCAACAAAAATATTTATAAAAAACCCTCCCAACATTTACTAGTAACCCCATATCTATTTTACAAGGATTATTATTACAGACCAATGCAAATGAATTACATGGTAAAAATCATTATACTATAGGGAGCCTTGGCCGGCCCAAAGTCAACCTGGAAGTCATGCCTTCAATCAAATCTGGAGTACACTAGCAGTTCATAGTAACACAACTGGGTTTCTGGTGTGTCAAAGTTGCCAAGGGCCTCAGAGACCCCGGGCAATGCTCACACCAGAACCTTTTCAAAGAAATAATTTTGTAAACAAGTTTGGAAGGCCAGCCCCAANGGGCAGGACCCTAGATATCTAAGAATAGTAGTTAAAAATAGTATATAAGAGTAGGAGATAATTGTAGGAAAACAGTTTTATTTAGAAGTGTATAGAAACAAGTTACAAGATCACAAACAGAACAGAGTCAGATTGGGTGCCAATAGTCACAACAAGAATAGGAACCCTGAATTACTGGCATAATAGGGTCACAATTAAGTCAAACAATGTTTCACATTGCTGGAATTAACTTAGTTCATTAACTATTACTAGGTGGAATCATATAGACATGTATCAAATAGAGAACAACATGCTGAAATTAAGTGACTAATTAGACAGTCATACAAAGTTAGTAAGAATTTAAAGCACATTATTCTTGAAAGAGGTACATAGAAATCACAAGTTGATCAGGAACATGTTAAGGTAAATTATCAACACATAAACCATGACACGATTTGAGGCACGCTAGTTGAGAAATAAGTAATCAAGTGTCATGGATCGAACAGGAAAATGCTAAAGTGCAAAAATCATATTAACATATAGGAATGACAAAGTAACAGGAGTTTAGGCATGCTTGTTAAGAGAGAAAAGAGCAGGAATATGGTAGTCAAACAGTCATACAAAGGTAGCAAGAATTTAAAGCACATTATTCTTGAAAGAGTTACATAGAAATTACGAGTTGATCAAGAACATGTTAAGGTAAATTATCAACACATAAAATAGGGCAGGATTTGAGGCACGCTAGTTGAGAAATAAGTAAACAGGTGTCATGGATCGAATAGGAAAATGCTAAAGTGCAGTAACCATACTAACATATAGGACATGACAAATTAACAAGAGTTTAGGCATGCTTGTTAAGAGAGCAATAAGCAGGAATATAGGGCAATCAGAGGCATGTTGGTGTCTCTAGTAGACTGACTACATAGCATATTGAATAGGACATGATAACAGAAATAGAGGCATACCAGTTAAGGGATAGCAACAGGAAAGTGAAGGCAAATAGGATCCAAGATTCTAGCCTTGGCTTTCAGCCGGCTAGACAGTGCAGCAAGTGGAAGTAAAAGAGAGAACTACAGTTGAGAGTGTGTGAATAAGAGTTTTTGTGTGTAGGTGCTTCTATATCTTTCAGTGTGTGTTTGTGTGTCTTTTTGAAATCAGAACAATGAAAGATTTATATAGCATATAGTAGAGTAAACCAAATAAGGCAAGGGAAATCAATTACACACAAATAAGGCATGCAACATCAATTAATCAGTCATTTAGGGCTTAACGGGAATAAATTAACAGCAAGTAAAACTTAAATTAAGGAAAGTCTTTCAAGGGGTAAATTAGTAAACAAGATTGAGGCTAAATAAGGTAAGTAGTAAATCAATTAGAGGTCAATAAAAACAATCAAAACCCATAAATCAAGTCAGCAATATACTTAAGGAAGATAGTACTAATTACGAATCACATATAAGGAAAGGATAGGTAAAACATTACATATAGACATCAGTTTGAAAATAAGCACAATTTCAGACCCTAGTTAGGCCCGTAAATAAATTAATTAGTTAACTTAACAGAGCAAAAGTGAACGGGCAATAATAGTGAGGTAAATAATCGAATAATGGAAAACTTTAAGCATATCGAAAAACAGAGATAAAACTCAAGAAAAGCAAGTAGTCGAATAGTAAAGGAGAGAGGCTGAAGTTGAGGATTTAAACATTTTTTTAAAACATTTGTAGAAACCCTATTCAGAACTAAAACTGTAGCTTTAGGGAAAAATGAAATCGGTTGATAATAATTGTAAAAACGAAAGAATCTTGAAGAAAACTATTAAACAAACTCCAAACACTTCAGATATGATGATATCTGAACCTATTTGGCCAGAAATAGTTAGGTTTGTACAAAAATAAGCAGAGGTAGAAAAATCGAGTTTTAGACCGAAGATTTGAAGCCATGAAAACACGAAAAATGATAATACTCCCAAACAAAGGGGTGAATACAAACGGATTCACCAAGAGATAGAGGGAGTCGAACCAGGTCTGTTCAAATCTCTTCGAGATTCTGTCAAATAACATGGAAGTCGAACACCCAGTAGAGATAGGAGGTCATATAAGGCCTAGAATCGAAGGAATAAACCATGAATCGAAGGGGTTTCAGGTGACGGCGGTTAGGATTAGGGGAGGTTGAGAGAGAAAATAGGAGGAAGGGATTTAGGGGGAGGCAGTTTTTTAGAAATGAGTAGGGTTTGGGATTATGGGTTAATTAAAAAAGGAAAGATTGTCCTGGACCGTTGATCTTCTGAGATCAACGACCATGATTAAATATGGGGGTTGGGCGGGTTATAGCAATTGGGTTATTAGGTTTGGGTTATGGGTAAGGTTAGGGTATTGGGCTGGGTCCGAAAATTAGTTTAAAGAGGCTATTTGTTAAATACCCAATTAATTTGATAAAATAATTTATAGAAATATCTAATAAATGATAAAATTATATTTTTGTATGAAAATTATTAAAACTAATTACGTAATATGATAAAAAAATAAAAGGTCATTTTCATGTAAAATCAAGTAATTATGCACACCTGGGTTATTATTGCAAAGTTATCGCAATTATAACCTACAAATATAAATATAATTATGCGTAAAATAATTAAAGTTTAATATAAATATAAATGATAAAAAATTAAGCAATAAAATTATTATAAAATCATTTGTGATACAATTAATAATTATATAAATAATAAAATGATGGAATAAATTAATTTAAAATCCTTTAAAATTACATAAAATTATGAAAAAATACTAATTGATGTTCATGCATTATTTTTGAAAGTATATATGAATTTTAGAAATATTATAGGGAAAATTTGGGTATCGACAATTATATTCATCGTAGATCTTATATCTTGTTTCCCCTTTAGCATGTTTTCCCCTCCCAGTAGTACATGTTTTAGCTGTTATAGTTGTCTTTCTTGTACATATATTGTTATCTGTAGATGTTTATTATAATAGGTGTCTTGTCTTAGCCTCGTCACTACTTCGTCGAGGTTAGACTCGACACTTACGAGTACATGGGGTCGGTTTTACTCATACTACACTATGCACTTCTTGTGCATATTTTGGTACCGGCCCTAGCTGATCATGAGGTTAGCAGCTGCACTTGCTGGTTAGGAGACCCAAGGTAGATCTGCTGGCGTCCGCAGACCCTGGAGTCTTTTCCTAGTCTTATTATTTTATTGTTTCTTTTCTTAAGAACAATGTCTCTCTTTTTCAGACTCTTTTTGTAGTAAATCATATTAGCTCTTGAGATTTTGACTCCAAGTCCTAAATGTATCAGATATTATGGGTTTTATGTTATTCTGCGAAACCATGTTAGTTCCTGTTGGGATTAACTAATCTTGTTATTGAAATTGGCTAAAGTTGGCATTAAAAGCCTCTAACATTGTCTTGCCTAGCAAGTGAAATGTTAGGCGCCATCGCGGTCCCGACGGTGAGAATTTCGGGTCGTGAAAAGTTGGTATTAGAGCACTAGGTTGCCTAGGTCTCACAGTTCATGAGCAGGCTTAGAAGAGTCTTGGAGGATCGGTATGGGGACGCCTATACTTATCTTCCAGAGGCTATGAAGTTTAAGAACAATATTTACTTCTATTCTTCTCTATCGTGCGATTTTGTTCTCTCAATGCTAATTGAACTCTCATACTATTATTATCCCGTAGATGGCGAGAACACGTACCGCATCCTCAGCTGAGCAGCAGCTAGATCCCCCAGTGGCAGCTCCTACGAGGTTCAGGGGTCGAGGCCGAGGGCGTGCCATAGGTCAAGGCAGGGGCAGGGCTCAGCCTAAAGCTTGAGCAGCAGAACCAGTAGCAGATCCTCATGTAGAGTTGGATGAGGAGGTTCTCATCCAGACTGTTCCTATCGGTCCGGCTCAGGTCCCGGAGGGGTTCATTGCCACCCCAGTGCTTCAAGACGCTTTGGAGAGTGTGGCCCAGACTGGCACATTTCCCGTGGAACCAGCCGTATCCCAGACTGAAGGAGGAACAAAGACTCCTACTACTCACACTCCGGAGCAGATGGCTCCCCAGTATCAGACTCCAGCAGCTCAGCTAGTCTGATTAGTTCAGCCGGTTGTTGTGGCACATGTCGGTGATTTTTCAGCTATGTCTTCTGAGGATTTGTGGAGGTTGGACAAGTTCACAAGCTCTTTCTATTTCACTTCAGTGGTGCACCTTCAGAGGAATCCTAGGAGTTTCTTGATAGTTGTCATGAGGTGCTACGAAACATGGGTATAGTGGAGACCAATGGGGTCAATTTTGCTGCATTTAAGATGATTGGTTCCACCAAGAAATGGTGGAGGGTTTATTTTATTGACCAAACTAGCTAGATCGCCTGCTCTTACTTGGAACCAGTTCTCTCAGATCTTCCTAGAGAAGTTCCTCCCTACAACATTGAGAGAGGATTATCGTCATCAGTTCGAGCATCTCCAGCAGGGCAGTATCACTATTACTCAGTATGAGACCTGTTTTGTGGATTTGGCCTGTCATGCTCTTCTTCTACTTCCAATCGGGAAAGAGAGGGTGAGAGGGTTTATTGAGGGACTTGCTCAGCCTATCAGATTGTAGATGGATAAGGAGAATAGGAGTGAGATTTCTTTTCAGGCGGCTTCCAATGTCGCCAGGCGAGTCTAGATGGTTCTTGCACAGGGAGGTCAGAGGTCTGAAGAGAGACCTCGTCATTCCGGTGGGTTCAGCGGGCCTCATCTGGAGACAGGTGCACTTTTGGTAAAGGCCATCCTCCCAGGACATTTCATTCTGCACTCCAGGTATCCCACGGTGCTCCAGGTGGTCGTGGCCCTCACATGCCTTATTTTGATCAGCTAGCCTACAGTGCACCACCAGCTCTTATTAGTGCACCTCTACTCTAGAGTTTTTAGGGTGGTTAATCAGGTCGACAGGGTCAGTTTTAGTGCCAGCAGTCAAGGTCCTGTTAAACTTGTGGTGATCCGAGGCACATTGCTAGGTTTTGCCCTCATGTATCGAGCAGTTCACAGCATCAAGGTTCCCGTGCCATGGTCCTGGCACTAGGTTTTGCACCGCCTGCTCATCCAGCCACAGGTACGGGTCAGGCAGCCATAGGTGGTGGTCAGGCAGCTACAGGTGGAGGTCAGGCTGCTAGAGATGGAGGCCAGCCAGCCAGGGGCCGTCTTAGAGATGTAGTTCAGAGTGGTGGGGCCCAGCCTCGATGCTATGCTTTGGCTTGAGGCTGAGTCATCTGATGCCTTTATCACATGTACTATTTCAGTTTGTAGTAGAGATGCTTAAGTTCTACTTGATCTGGGTTCTACTGACTCCTATATGTCATCCTATTTTGCTTCATATTTGGCTGTGCCTCGTGATTCTTTTAGTGCCCATGTGTATGTGTCCACACATGTGGGGGATGCTATTGTTGTAGATCGTGTTTATCGTTCGTGTGTGGTCACCATTGGGAGTCTTGAGACTAGTGTATATCTTCTACTTCTCGATATGGTTGATTTTGATGTTATCTTAGGTAATTAGCTGTCACCTTATCACGTTATTTTCGATTGTCACGCCAAGACAGTGACCATAGCCTTGATGGGGTTTCCTCAATTAGAGTGGAGAGGGACCCTTGGCCATTCTACCAGTAGGGTTATCTCTTATATGAAGGCTCGACATATGGTTGAGAAGGGGCGTCTAGCTTATTTGGCTTATGTCCGCGATTCTAGTGCAAATATTCCTTCCATGGATTCAGTACCAGTTGCTCTTGAGTTTCCATAGGTGTTTCCAGTAGACCTACGGGATATGCCACCCAACAGGGATATTGACTTCTATATTGATTTTTCTCCAGGCACTCAGCCCATGTCTATTCTTCCATATCGCATGGCCCCGCTAGAGTTGAAAGATCTGAAGGAACAGTTGCAAGATTTTCTTGATAAGGGCTTCATTAGACCTGGTTTCTCGCCCTGGGGTGCGCTTGTGTTGTTCGTGAAGAAGAAGGATGGATCGATGAGGATGTGCATAGATTATCGTAGTTGAACAAAGTCACCATCAAGAACAAGTATCCATTGTAGAGGACTGATGACTTATTTGATCAGCTTCAGGGTGTCAAGGTGCTTTTGAAGATTGACTTGAGATCTGGCTACCATCAGTTGAGGATTAGGGTATCCGATGTCCCTAAGACAGCTTTCCAGCCTCGGTACATGCATTATGAGTTTCTAGTGATGTCCTTTGGGTTGACAAATGCCCTAGTGGCATTTATGTACTTGATGAACCGAGTGTTCAAGCCTTATTTGGACTCCTTTGTGATTATGTTTATTGATGATATCTTGATCAACTCCCACAGTCGAGAGGAGGACGAGCATCATCTGAGGGTTGTACTTCAGACTCTGAGAGATAGTCTGTTGTATGCTAAGTTTTCAAAGTGCATGTTTTGGTGTCACTTTCTTGGGGTACGTTGTATCAGCAGAGGGAATTTAGGTAGATCTTACGAAGATTAAGGTAGTTCAGAACTGGCCTAGGCATACTTCAGCCACGGAGATCAGGAGTTTCTTGCGTTTGGTAGGCTATTACCATCGATTTGTGTAGGGGTTCTCATCTATAGCAGCCCCGTTGACCAGGTTGACCCAGAAGGGTGCCCCGTTCAGATGGTCAGACGAGTGTGAGGCAAACTTTTAGAAGCTCAAGACTGCTTTGACTACGGCGCTGGTGTTTGTGTTTCCCACAGGTTTAAGATCTTATACGGTATATTGTGATGCACCTCATGTAGGGCTCAGTGTAGTATTGATGCAGGACGACAGGGTGATTGCATATGCGTCGCGTCAATTGAAGGTTCATGAGAAGAATTACCTTTTCCATGACTTAGAGTTGGCAGCCACTGTTCATGCGCTGAAGATCTGGAGGAACTATCTTTACGGCGTGTCCTGCGAGGTTTTCACGGATCATCGCAGCCTTCAGTATGCCTTGGATGGTTCGATCCTGGGGAGGCTCGGTTGTTGGGTACATATCTAGTACATGATGCCTTGGATAAGGTCAAGATTATTCAGGATCGACTTCGCACAGCTCAGTCCAGGCAGAAGAGTTATGCCGACTGTAGAGTTCGCGATGTTGCATTCATGGTCGGAGAGAGAGTGTTGCTTCAGGTATCACCCATGAACGGTGTGATGAGGTTTAGAAAGAAGGTAAAGCAGAGCCCTAAGTATATCAGAACTTTTGAGATTCTCGAGAGAGTGGGAGAGGTGGCTTACAGGCTTGCGGTACCATCGGGGATATCAATAGTTCATCCGGTGTTCCATGTGTCCATGCTCCGGAAGTATCACAGCGATCCGTCCCATGTATTAGATTTCAGCTCTGTCTAGTTGGACAAGGATTTGACCTACAAGAAGGACCCGGTGGCTATCCTAGCCCGGCAAGTTTGTTAGTTGAGACCGAATAGTTACCCTTCAGTTAGAGTACAGTGGAGAGGTCAGCCCGTCGAGGCAACTAATTGGGAGTCTGAGACGGACATGTGGAGTATATATCCCCACATTTTCACTAGTTCAGGTACTCTCTATGTCCATTCAAGGACGAACGGTTGTTTTAAAGGTGGAGAATGTGATGACCCGATAGTTCATCGTTTGTTTTAGAACATAATTCTGTGATCCGAAGCCTTAAATATCTCATTTTAGCCTTCTTCAATTTGCGTGCGCAATCCAGACATCTTTTCGGAAAGTTTTTATGTTAAATACTGAGAAAACTCTGAAATGTTGCCTTACAAATCCACTTGAGTTGACTACGGTCAACGTTTTAAGCAAACGAACCCAAATTCGTATGTTGACGGTCTCGGTGGGTCTGTGTCATGATTTGGGACTTGGGCGTATGTGTAGAATCGAATTCGGAAGTCCTTAGCCCGAGTTATTGCATTTTATAGAAATTTGAAAGTCTAAGGCTTGATGAATTTTAAATGTTTGACCGATGTTTGACTTTTGGATACCAGGTCCGTATTTTGGTTTCTGAGCTCGGTATAGGTCCAATAGTACATTTATGACTTGTTTTTCAAATTTGCTGAGAAACGGAGTTGATTTGCATGATTCGAACGTCCGATTGTGAAAATAGAAGTGTCAAAGTTTTTTTGAAAATTTCATTTGATTTGGTGTTCAGACGTAGTTTTAGGTGTTATTTTAACGATTTGATCGCTCGAACAAGTCCGTATGATATTTTTAGACTCTTCTGCGTAGTTGGTTTAGAGCCCCGAGGGATCGGGCAACTTTCAGATAGGCTACAGAGTTAAATCGGACTTAGGAATGTTGTTGGTTATTCAGTTTTGGTGCATGCCTCTAATCTCGCATTTGCGATATTAGACTTCACATTTTCAACCTCTGATGGGTTTGCATTTGCGAGTTACTAATCGCATTTGCGAAGAGTAGCTGGGATATATGATGTCCGCATTTGTAAAAGGGGTCTGGTGGGGGAAGTGATCGCAAATGCGATCAATTGGTCGTATTTGTGGAAAGACAATGTTTGCATTTGCGAACTTATCATAAAAAATGCAATGAATGAAAAGATGCAATGGTTTCACAATTGTGATGGTTTCTTCACATTTGCGGGGTTCGAATTTGCAAACCCCAGGTTGTAAATGCGACATCTGCAGCTGATCAAAACTTGACTTATACGGGGTTTTTGGTTCTCTCTTCAAATTTTCAAAACACGAAACCCTAGAGGCAATTTTTCAAAGAAATTTTCTTCCCAAAATAATTGGTAAGTGATTCTAAATTAGTTTATTTCAATCATTCACTACATTTCCTAAGATTTTAACCAAAAATCTTGAGTTTTCATGGTGGAAATTGGGGGGTTTTGCGTATAATTAGGGATTTTTGTAAATTGGGGGTTTAGACCTCAAATTGAGGTCAGATTCCAAATAAAAATTACATAACCGTGCTCGGGGGTGAATGAGTAATCGGGTTTTGGCCCGGGGGTTGACTTTTGTTGACTTTTTCAATAATGGCCTAAATAGAATTCTTTGCAATCGTGGGTAGTTCCTAAGGCTTAATTTGAATCGTTTGGCTGATAAATTTCTACATTCTATTAGTTCGGAGGCTTGTGTGAGATGCAAAGCTGGGATTGAGCTGTGAGTAGGCCTTTTGGAGCGAAGTAAGTTTCGTGGTTAACCTTGACTTGAGGGATTAGGACTTTTTTGTTTATTTGCTACATGTTTAGATGTTGGGTACAACGTATATATGAGATGGCGAGTACATATGCATCCTTGTCGGGTTAAAGCATGCGGGTGGGACTTATTCCTTGTAGTTTATTACTTACGTTGATCTGTTATCCATATGTAGACTAGTGGCTTGCTAAATTGATAGTTCTTATTGTGGTTACGGGATTTTGGTGATACTTGAATATTGAATCCAAAGTTGAGATTGGTATTGTGGAACCATTGTTGAAATAAAGCTTGTTATTTTTGAATTCTATCTCCCTGCCTTATATTTGTTCGTTGTTATATGGTGAGGGAGAGTGTTAAAGCACGAAGGGTGATGCCATGCCATATTGTGAGTATTAAAGCACGAAGGGTGATTCCGTGCCATATTGAGAGTGTTAATGCACGAAGGGTAATGCTGTGCCATGTTATGAGAGATAATGCACGAAGGGTGATGTCGTGTCGTATCTTTATTTACATTGTGAGGTTGAGAGTAAAAGCACGAAGGGTAATACCGTGCAATATCTTTGTTTCACTGTGAGGTTGAGAGTAAAAGCACGAAGGGTGATGCCGTGCAACTTCTTTATTTGTGTTTAATTTAATTCACTGATTAAAGGCATATCGACTGTTCTGGTTATCATATTCGTTGTATCTCTTATATCTTGTTTCCCCTTAGCATGTTTACCCCTCCCAGTAGTACATGGTTTAGCTGTTATTGTTGTCTTTCTTGTACGTATATTGTTCTCTGTAAAGGCTTATTATGTGGGTGTCTTGTCTTATCCTCGTCACTACTTCATCGAGGTTAGGCTTGATACTTACGAGTACATGGGGTCGGTTGTACTCATACTACACTATGCACTTCTTGTGCAGATTTTGGTACCGACCCTAGCTGATCATGAGGTTAGCAGCTGGACTTGCTTGTCAGGAGACCCAAGGTAGATCTGTTGGCGTCCGCAGACCCTGGAGTCTCTTCCTAGTCTTATTATTTTACTGTTTCTTCTCTTCAGAACAATATATTTCCTTTACAGACTCTGTTTGTAATAGATCATAGTAGCTCGTTAGATTGTGACTCCAGATCCTAAATGTATCATATATTATGGGTTCTATGTTATTCCGCAAATCCGTTTTAGTTTCATTTGAGCTTAACTAGTCTTGTTATTGAAATTGGCTAAAGTTTGCATTAAAATCCTCTAACGTTGTCTTGCCTTGCAAGTGAAATAGCACCATCACGGTCTCGACAGTGGGAATTCCGAGTCTTGATACAAAGACCATGTAGTCACGAGCCACAAGCTCTAAGGAATGGTTCTAAATGTCTCTATACATCCGTATCTAGGAAAATAAAGAAGAAACAACATAAAGGGGGATAGAGGGGACTCCGAGGTCTGTGGACGCTGGCAGATATACCTTGATGTCTCTGAAGGAGCAGCAAGTACGCTCAACTAATAGCGGGGTTGGTAAGAGGTACCTGGGTCTGCACACAAAACATGTGCAGAAGAATAGTATGCGTACACCACAACGGTACCCAGTAACTGCCAAGTGTAACCTCGGTAGAGTAGTGACGAGGTCAGGTCGAGGCCCTACTAGGATATAATAATAAAGCAAAAGATATAGTAATATAATGAAAGACTGAGAATTTAACAACGAGAAATACAGGAAGGTAACTACATAGCACATAAGGATAAGCAATAGGGGCGCTTCTGAGATACCGTCTCGTAGTCCCAAAAGTAAATACTCAGCAGGGGATCTCCCGAGGTACTGCCTCGTAGTCCCAAAAGTAAATATGCAAGGGGATCTCTCTAGGTACCACCTCGTATTCCTAAAAGTAAATATGCAAGGGGATCTCTCTAGGTACCGCTTCTTAGTCCCAAAAGTAAATATGCAGGGGGATCTCTCGAGGTACCGCCTCGTAGTCCCAAAAGTAAATATGCAGGGGGATCTCCCGAGGTACCGCCTAGTAGTCCCAAAAGTCAACGAACAGTTCGAAACCGATAGAAACAACAATTAACATCAAGAATCCTACAGTTTAAGACTAATACAAATCAAGGAAAAATAGGAATTCAACTAAGCATGCTGCACATATTTCAAATAAGCATTTATGACATATAGACATGCGATATTAGTCTAAACATGATAACTACACATGCTGGGATGATTCATTTAAGATATAACAGGTTATTTTTCTATAAATATTGGATTTCCAGCAATTAGCCCGTGTACACACTCATCACCCCGCGTACACGGCACTCACATATCATAGAATTATCACAACAGTACCAAATCCTAAGAGGATTTCCCCCACCCAAGGTTAGTTAAGCCACTTACTCTAACCAAGCTCAATCAATCGGTAAGAATTCCTTTTCCTTGACTTTCTAACTCTGGATGGCCAAAATCTATCCAAAAGTAATTACATACCATAAATATATTATAAGAAACTAGTATAATTAATGAAATCAAGAATTTAGCAAGAAATTAGAAATCGCCCCAAAAATCGACCCAGGACCACGTCTTGGAATCGAGTAAAAGTCATAAGATATGAACACTCATTCAACAAAGAGTCCACCCATACCAAAATTACTCATATCAGACACCAAAATCTCAATCAAACCCCCAAAAATCGGTTGAAGAACTTTCCCACTTTTCCACCAAATTTCTCAACCCAAAACCTTAATTAAATGATGGAATTAACGATGGATTACTGGTTATTAATCAAAAACAAGTCAATAATCATTACCCGATCGTTGCCTCTGAAAAGCCCTCAAAAATTCGCCTAAATCCGAGCTCTCTATCTCAAATTATGTTGAAAATGGCAAACCCTTGACTTTGAAATGTTTATATCTGCCCATGTAAATCCTTCTTCTCGAACGCGGCCCCACTTTTGTGTTCGCGTAGCACAAATAGCTACTGACCAAAAATTCCTTCTATGCGGATGCGAGATGCCTTTCGCGAACGCGATGCATGACTGACCCACCTCTTTCCGAACGCATAGAACAAATGCTTTGGGGTCCTAGCTGCCTCTACTTCCTCTACGCGAACAGGATACCCTTCACGCGTTCGCGATGCACCACTGCGCAAACGTTCGTGAACGCTTCTCCCACTTCACGGTCGCGAAGAACAAATCCTCACCTACCACTAGCTCCCTTTCACGAACGCAGAACTCCTCTCGCGAACGCGTAGAAAGAAACCAGCAACTGAAACACAAGATTTTCTTCAATTCCAATAAGTCCAACTCTAGTCCGTTAACCACCCGAAATCCACCCAGGCCCCCGGGACCTCAACTAAACATACCAACAAGTCCTAAATCATTATACGAACTTAGTCGAGTCTTCAAATTACATCAAACAACACTAAAAACACTAATCGCATTCCACTTAAAACTTAATGAGCTTTGAAACTTCAAACTTCTTCAACCGATGTCGAAACTTATCAAATCACGTCCGATTGATCTCACATTTTGCATACAAGTCATATTTGACATTACATACCTACTTCATCTTCCGAAATCAGAATCTGATCCCGATATCAAAAAGTTCACTCCCGGTCAAACATCCCAAAAATTCAACTTTTGTTATTTCAAGCCTAATTAAGCTAAGGGCCTTCAATTCACAATTCAGACATGCTTCTAAGTCCAAAATAACCAACAGATCTAACGGAACCGACAAAACTCTATTACGGGGTCATCTTCACATAGTTCCAACTACGGTCAAATTCGTAGAACTTAAATTTCCATTTTAGGAACTAAGTGCCCAATTACCTCCAAAACCAAAAATAAATCCTCCCGGCAAGTCACATAAGCATAAAATGATACAGAGGAAGCAGTAAATAGGAAATCGAGGCTAATACTCTCAAAATAACCGCCGAGCCGTTACATCTTATTTCACATTCTAGATTTTCGCATAATTCAAATATGGATACTATTTGTCCTATATGAGAAATTTTATGCTGGGATTAATTATAATTTATTACACTAGTCAAACACTGTATTGGTTAAATAATTGATTAATCAAACGATCCCTAATTATGTAGAGTGACACTTGTTGACAGGTTTATGATGTTGTAGCCAAGTCTAAGCTAAGGACTTTGAGATAAGCGGAGGTTATACCCTCTAAATGCTCATTTAGACTAAATTTAACATTTCAATTGGTCAGAAAATTGCAAGAAAATATATACCTTATTTGACAATCATGTATATGTGGGAACAAACGTGTACATGATTTTAAAGTTACAATTGATATCAGATCAATTTGAGCTTCAAATAAATTTGTAGACGTTTGTATGATTTTCAAAATTGCGTTGTACAATTTTCAGCTTCATTCATATATATATATATAAAATATATTACATGTGTTCTATACTAATTTGTAGTGTTGCATAAGCGATCGTATTATGCATGTAAGTGAGTTTGTTATATAAAGGTAGCAATTCTTGTTATAAAACAAAAGAATGAGGTTATAACACCGCAAAAAATATTTATGATAAAAAAACGTTTATTCATTCGAAAAAATCAAGCCAAGTGTTTATTAATCAATATATTTTTCTTTTGATCTTCTCAACTTATGGTTAGTTGTTATGTATTTCGATATGTTTACTACATGCCTCTTGTTCTGTGATTGTAAATGCCTCAAATCATATGGTGTTTAGTTGGTACATGACAAAAAGAAATAAATGAATTAAAGAGAAGATGAGAATCATGAGATGAAATAATCTTTAAATTGTCAGCATCTCCAAGCTAAATAGTAAGGCAATAAAGTTCTTACCTTAAATTGGCAAAATGGTTCATTTTCATATTTAGTATCCTTGACAGAATAATATTCGTTTCTTACTATAAATAGTATCGATTAACATGAAATTGCATAAGCAATTAGCAAAAACTATTAGAGAATCACTTAGTTAATCAAAGATAATTACTAGGTCATGGCTACAAATTTTCCTCAATGTCTTTTACTTTGTATTTTTGTAGCTTTTTGCTCGTGTTTGTTTAGATTTTCCTATTGACAACCAAGTGGTTATTCACAAGCTGTTGCAATATTTTATTTCAATCCTACTAGTCCCGGGAGTGATAATTTTTGTCATTTGTTTCTACTCTCTTTTTTATAAGACATATGAAGTAGCCTGCTAGATTAAAATTAAATTAAACCTACTTTAGATTTCGAATTCAATTTTTAAGATAAACCTTAGTACTTCGGTTGTTGGCTATCTGAATTTTACATTGTCTGTAAAGGTTTCATTTGCATTTTGTAATCTCCTTGTCAAGTTCCTCTTCCTTCCCCTTCATAATAAAAGGTATTTACAAATGGAATTTTGTAGACAACTGTTCACTGAAATGGCTTGATAAAAAGTCTTGATTTTTATACACTTCATTAATGATATCGGGCTAAATGATAGAAAAATATATTTTATTCTTACTATTTTGGTCTAGGTGGAGCATGTGGTCTCGAAAATGACGTAGCAAGCGCTCCCTACAATGCAATAATCACGACCAGAAATCAAGCGCTTTTTAAGCAAGGTGCTGAATGTGGTGCATGCTACCAGGTAGAATGGACGATATTCAATTGAATATCCTTCTTCAGAAAGTTATATAATGTAAATTGAGTAAAAATTAATTCAAAATACACAAATTTTTAAATCTCCTTATAAGAGAAAATATAGGTACAAATTCAAATGTAATATGTTTAGATCTTTTGAAATTCCCTTGATAGAATTCCTGATTCCGCCACTGATCTTGTGAATTTATAATTTGTAGAACAACACATTTTATTTTGCATGAGATGAAAAGGAAATAAAAATATATAAAAATAAACCCTAAGCACAATGCCTAGCAAATTCAGTTAAAAAACAGGCTTAATAAATTTGAAATATTTGACCAAGGTTTGACTTTTTAGATATCGAGTCCGTATTTTTATTCCGGAACCCGGTATAGTTCCAATGCTATATTTATGACTTGAATATCAAATTTGGTGAGAAACGGAGTTGGTTTGATGTGATTCGGACGCCCGATTGTAAAAATAAAATTTTCAAAGTTTTCTTGAACATTTCATTTGATTTGGTGTTCAATTCGTAGTTCTAGGTGTTATTATAGCGATTTGATCGCGCGAGCAAGTTCGTATAATATTTTTAGACTTTCATGCATAGTTGATTCCCCCGAGGGCTCAGGTGAGTTTCAGATAGGATACATAGTGATATTAAACTTAGAAAATATTGTTGGTGTTTCAATTCTGGTGCAGGCCTCTGATCTCGCATTTGCAAGATCAAGCATCGCATTTGCGACCTCTGATGGGTTCGCATTTGTTAGCTACTCATCGCATTTGCGAGGAGTAGCTGGGCCACATGATGTTCGTATTTGTGAATAATGCTTCGCATTTGCGAAGGGGGTCAGGTTGGGGCAGTGATCGCAAATGCGA
The DNA here is from genome assembly GCA_005239505.1 of Nicotiana paniculata. Classification (NCBI taxonomy): domain Eukaryota; kingdom Viridiplantae; phylum Streptophyta; class Magnoliopsida; order Solanales; family Solanaceae; genus Nicotiana; species Nicotiana paniculata. The sequence goes on along the minus strand of ML335420.1, from coordinate 20,080 downwards.
TCAAATGGTCGCGTTTGCAGAGAGTCAGTGTTTGCATTTGCAAACTTTTCATCCCAAAATGTTGAATGTATAGATGTGATGGTATTCAAAATTGTGATGGATTCTTCGCATTTGCGAGGTTCGCATTTACGTACCCCATGTCGTAAATGCGACATCTGCAACTGATTAAAACTTGACTTAGACGGGATTTTTGCTCATTCTTAAAATTTCCAAAACAAGAAACCCTAGAGGCAATTTTTCAAAGAACCTTTCTTCCCCAAATCATTCGTAAGTGATTTTAAACTAGTGTCTTTCAATCTTTTACTATAATTCCTAAGATTTCAACCTAAAATATTGTGTTTTCATGGTGGAAATTCGGGGTTTTGGGTAGAATTAGGGATTTTCGTAAATTGGGGATTTAGACCTCAAATTGAGGGAAGATTCAAAAAAAAAGATTACATAACCGGGCTCGGGGGTGAATGGGTAATTGCGTTTTGGTCCGAACTTTGGGATTGTACCAAGAAAGGCCTGGGGGTTGACTTTCGTTGACTTTTTTAATAATAGCCTTAATTGAATCATTTTCAATCGTGGGTAGTTCCGAAGGCTTAATTTGAATTGTTCGGTTGGTAAATTGATAGATTCTATTGGTTTAGAGGCTTGTTTGAGAGGCAAAACTGTGATTGAGCTTTGAGTGGACCTCTTGGAGCAAGGTAAGTGTCATGGTTAACCTTGACTTGAGGGATTAGGATTTATGTGTCTATTTGCTTCATGTTAGATGTTGGGTACAACATATATGTGAGGTGACGAATACTTATGCGTTGTTGTCGAGTTAAAGCATGCGGGTGAGGCTTATTCCTTGTAGTTTATTGCTTACTTTGATCTTGTTATCGATGCTTAACTCGTTACTTACTAAATTGATTGTTCTTATCATGTTTACGGGCTTTGTGATAATTGAGTATTGATTTCAAGTTGAGATTGGTATTGTGGAACCATTGTTGAAGTAAGGCTTGTTCTTGTTGATTCTATCTCCCCGCTTTTACTTGTTCATTGTTATGTGGTAAGGGAGTGTATTAATGCACAAAGGGTGATGTCGTGCCATGTTATGAATGTTAATGCACAAAGTGTGATGTCGTTCCATGTTATGAGTGTTAATGCATGAAGGATGATGTCGTCCCATGTTATGGGAGTTAATGCACAAAGGGTGATGTAGTGCCGTATTCTGTTGATTCATATTATGAGGTTGAGAGTAAAAGCACGAAGGGTGATATCATTGTTATACCCCATTTTAACATGGATCAAATTAGAGTATAATATATTAGCAATTCTAAGGTTTAATTGATTAAAAGAGAGTCGCCACCTAATTATTTCAAAAGTGAATTAGGACACCTAAATTGATTGTAGTAATTTAAAGTATAACTATGTTAATGGTCTACTTAACCAAAGCTTGTAGGTGAAGGTTCAATTAATTTAAAGGAAAGATTTTTAAGGCACCCTTTAAAATCCATATTAAAATGGTTAACCGACCGGACTAAAATTAATTAAGGCTAAGTGTAAGTAAATGCTGTGCTTAAAGTATTCTATAAGTCTAAATACGTAAAAAAAAAGTGCATCAACTTAATGTAAAAGATTTAATAACGTCACTGCCCATTTCAAAGTTCCAAACAAATCCCAAAGTTCAGAAGCATGTCCAAAATTCAAAAACTAATGATACTGCCAAAAAAATACTCTAAACATATTTAGTCATAAAATAGTGATATCTAGATGTCGTATTATATGTAATAAAGAGGTACTATTTTGTGAATTAGAGGTGATGATCCTAATTGATCAAATAAAGCTTAGTTATAGCAAATTCAAATTCTAAATAGTTGGTACAACAAAAAAAAAAAAAATTGAAACTTTAACACATTAAATTGTAAGCAAAATAAAAGTGAGATAAACAAATCAAATAGTCTTCAGCTATCTTCCACGAAAGGAAGAGATCTATCAAGGTTCAGTTAATTAAAGATAAGGGCGAGAGTGATGATGTATGAACTTTGTGGTGGCAATGTCATTGAGTCTTGCTTTGAGACTCTTTGGCTCCATTGTACATGTTAATAAAGAAAGAAAAAAAAATTAATTAGAGAAGGAGAATATGATCCTAACAGTGCAAGAATGAAGAAGAAAAACAGAAGCATTTAATTCACCCATAAACTCAAGCATTTCATACAAAACAAAGTAATAAACTTGAGGCATGCCCCCCCCCCCCCCCCCCCTCTTTTAATAAGATCCCAGAGACATATCTTCTAAATGATAGCAAAAATAATAGATATAGAGATTAGTACTTCTCTGGATAGCAGCATATTTTGAACTCAGGCAAATATTGTCAAAAACACTATGTTTAGAATCATTATCTCTAAAATATGCACGTATATGCATATATGAACAATAGAAAACCTTAAATCATGACATCTACTATGGCATTATAAGAAATCGCACACAGATTTCTCTATATTATATCTAAACAAAACAGAGGGATCACGACTTAAGGTTTATTGGTCTTACTCCCTATAACAGTGATTAGGATCAATGACTCAAGTTATGGTCTCAATACATATTCAGTACATTGGTCTTATCTTACGTTCACTTACATGGGTTGAATGGTAATATGCTCAAGGTCAAGTACTCTTAAATTTCAACAGAACACTACATAGTCCTAAAGTGTATGTCTTACGAGTCTATATACTCCTCTATTCATACTTAATAATTACAAACTAATTCCGTATTGTTGATGCAGAAAGCTTCTAAGATGTTCAAACATGGATTGTCTTATCTTTCAAACAAGCGGACAAGTACTTTTTCTACAGTCATGCTCTCTACTAATATAAACCTAAGTCATTTTTTATCACCCAAATATAATGAGAATAAGAACAAAAACAATAGCATTAGACAAAAGATTTTCCTTTTATGTTGGCACTCATACAAACAAAGGAACAAATCAAAACTGAAACCACTCTTCTATCGTTATATTGATTAAGGTATTAGACATGACATATGCTTTCTTTTACATATAAACATAGTATCTAAAACGTAAAAAAAAAAAAAAAAAAAAAAAAAAAAAAAAAAAAAAAAAAAAAAAAAAAAAAAAAATTAAAATTAATTAAATCGGCACTAATAGCACTCAATAAAAATAGACACCAAACCATGAATATGTTTCAAAGAATCGACATAATTGAAAAGAGGAAAATAAACACTGACCTTGTTGGGTGCAGTAACCTTGGACCTACTCCTCTCTCTGTCGGCAAAAACAAAATAAGAAGGCAAGGAAAGTTGGATTCTTGAGAGTTATAACAGTTGATAGTTAAAGAGTATTGTTTGTGGTGTTTCTTGTGCTCTAGGTCCTCTCCTTTCAGCTGAGATCCTAAGAGAGTATTTATAGAGAAAAGTTAGGGCTTTGAGAAGTGATTTTTGGGCGGAATTTGAAGAGCGAATTACCCGTTTGAATCCAAACACTGAAGCCTTCACGTGATTTGGTCAGAGAGAAACATTTGACATCGAATCAAATCTGAACAATCCTTAGTCTCAAAAAATCAAAATGCTAAAAGTCTTTTGACCTCTTGTATTGACTAAATCTGTAGCAGACAAGAGGGAGGGAGGAGAAGGAGTCACGGGATTCAAAGAATGACAGAAAACTTACTTGAAATCGGCAAGGACAACTGACGTGTCACACAGACAACTCACGTGCTAAGGTACAATACCTCACAAACAGGTCCTAAGTCTCAATCAATCATGAACCTCTCTAGTCTCACATCACTCAGTAAAGGAGGGAAAAACAACCCAAATCAGAATGATATAGTGTACCAGCAGGGAAAAATAACAAAGAATGAGGTAAACATATACAAAAATCACTATGACTGAGTACAACAACCATAAGCAGGTAAATGGCCTAAGCATGATTCCTAACATGAAAGGAAGTCAAATTTCTAGCATAAGCACAAAAGGCTATAGACTTTATAGTCTCACGGGACGGACCAAGTCACAATTCCTCACGGTGAACAGTCACACACCCGTCACCTAGCATGGGTGTCACCTCAAAGTAGTCACATTATACCAAACTCCGGGTTTCATACCCTCAACACCAGATTTAAAATTGTTACTTACCTAAACAGCATAGAAGTCCTACTCTGGAATTCCCTTTCCTATCAAACCAGCCTCCAAATTCCCCGAATCTGGTCACAAACAGTACGAGATAATAAATATTGGCTAAAAGGAACAATCCCACAACAAAACTATTGAAATCTATCCCAAAATACGAAATCGGTTCAAACCTGACCTCCATGACTACGTTTCGAAATCCGACAAAAATCCCAAAACCCGGAAGCACATTCACTCACGAGTCTAGCCATACCAAATTTACCAAAATCCGACCTCAATTGCCTCTCCAAAAACCCAAAGTTCACTCTCCAAATCCCCAACCCTAAACTCTCAATTTCCTTCTCAAATCCCTAATTAAGTGATGAACAAAGCCGTATATTCACGGAAATTAGACCAATACGGGTTAGAATTACTTACCCCAACGTTTTCCTTGAACTTCCTTGAAAACTCTCCTCTCTCCTGAGCTCCTCAAGTCCAAAATTGAAAATGAAAGACAAAACCTCGAGCTGGTGTTTTTTGCCCAGCAAAAACCGCACCTGCGGTCCTAGTTCCATGCCTGTGGAACCTCATCTACGAACCGTGCTCCGCTTATACGAAAATTCATTAAAAGTTCGACTCCGGTCCTACGATCACCTGACGCATCTACGGCCATCGCAGATATGGGACCCAAGCTGCACTTGCGATCCAATTGCGTATCTGCGCCTCTAAAACCGCTTCTGCAATCACCGCAGATGCGATATTTCCATCCCACGCGTGCGATCCAACTGGGCTGCACCTCTAAAATCACTTCTGCGACCACCACAGATACGAAATTTCCATCGGACTTGCGGTTTGAGCCCAAGTCTTCCTTAGCCGCACCTTCGACTCTTCCTTCGCTCCTGCAGCCTTGCACCTGCAGTTCCCACTCCGCAGGTGCGGAAAACACCAGTAAAGCAGCTTCAGCTGCACTTCTCTGACTCCAAACCATCTGTTAACCACCTGGAATCACCCCGAAGCCCTCTCGACCTCAACCAAATATACCAATATGTAATATAACCCCATACATACTTAGTCAAACTTTTGAGTCACTCAAAACAATGTCAAAACACCAAATTACACTCGGATTCAAGCCTAAGAACTTGAAAAGCATGCCTATTTTCTGGAACTGTGAACTAGTTGAGCCTTTTACTTTAGAAATACCTTTTATTACATGTATTATGTTGTTATGAACTAGGGTAGAATACCAGTATTGGCTCCGACCTTGTGATAGCTCGTCACTGCTTTCAACCTAAGGTTAGGTTTGTTACTTACATAGTACATGGGGTCGGTTGTACTGATGTTACAATTCTGCACATTGCTTGTAGGTATTGGTAGTGACGTTGCTGCGTTCGATGATTGTTGGATTTGAATATGTACCCGCGTCCATGTTGCAGCTGCCTCTGTTGTTCGGGATAGTCTTAGATTAAATTGTGTTGTTTATGTACTTTTCAAACAGACTATGTATTTATTTCTTTTCCGCTTTGTAAACTCTATTCTTAGAATCTCATGATTTGTACTACCAGTCCTTGGGAGATGTATAAAAGTTAGATAATCTCTTTACTTTACTGTCTTATTGATATTATTGAAATTGGGTAATTATTATATCGCTTACCTGGCGGGTTGGGCTATTGCCATCACGACTAGCGGATTTTGGGTCGTGACAGATTGGTATCGGAGCCCTAGGTTCATAGGTTCTACAAGTCATGAGCAAGTGTCTAGTAGAGTCTTGCGGATCGGTATGATGACATCCATACCTATCTTCGAGAGGCTACAAGACATTTAGGATATACTTCCCATCTTTCTTTCCTTACCGTGCGACATTGATTCATCTTGAAGTGAACTCTTTGAATTTCTTCCACGCATTCGTGTGCGCACATGAGCGTTCGGTATCGGATGTGCATCGATGACTTGTGATTTTAATGGTTGAGATGTGAGATGTGATCTTGGAATGTTGGCGATGGTCCAGTCTGGAGGACTTGAGGCTGGGTTTTGTCTATGGCTTGAGTACGGAGATTTTAATTGTGTGAGCACGTGCTTTTGGGACTTATACGTCCGTTGATGTCCTTATTAGTGGGATTTGTGATTGGATGACTATGTGGTGAGTATGATTTGATTACGAGATGTGTTCAGATTGTTCGAATGTGACGAGAAAAGTTTACTTGAGATGTTGCATGGACTATTGGGTGTTTGATTTCTGTCTTGATTTGGCGTATGGCTTGCGTAGCTTGGTTGAGTTAGAGAGATTCAGTCCTGACGGTTTGGTTAAGTGCAGTGGGTTCAAAGAGTTTTTGATGGCTTGATATGTATATTTCCTACCGATGTGTGGGAAATGTGGCGTATTGTGAATTTTCTCCAGGATGAAATCAAAATAAAATGTTATTATCTAAACGAGCGTGTAGTTACTTGCAACTCGAAGTTGGTTTTGAATTTTTTTTTTGTATTTTTCCATATAATGTCACGGTATATGCAGTGTGTTGTGTTGGATTGAGACTTGCATATGTAAGGTCACGGTTCAGTGTTGAAGGGAAGGTCCTGAGTCCTTAGGTAGCATGGACGGTTCCAGACGACTGGATAAAAGACATTACTATTTGGTATGGCTTGATGAGAGTATCAATTTTGGGGAGGGTGGTGTGTTTGATTTATGGAGACTTCATTGGTTCTACGGCACTCTCCTGGTTGATCGACTGTGAATATTCAAATTTTTTCTATGTGGCACGGAAGAATTATAGAAGTATTCCTTGTGGGATGAACGTGTATGAGAGATGTGTTAGACATTCTGGTGGTGCAGTTGGGATGAAATATGGTGGTACGTGGGTTCTATGAATTTGGAGACTGGGAGTTCTCAGGAGAAGATTGTTTCATAGTTGTGAGCTGTGAGGTTTTGGCCGAAGCTAGCTAAGTGATAGTGTGTGTTGTGATTCAGTTATTGTGGACTTTCGAAGGGTTATTATTCTATTGTGGGTGACAGAGTAAAATTGGGGGTCCATTATAGGCCCAACTAGGGATGTGTATTCTACGCCGAGTGGGGTTGGTTAGTTCCAAATTGCGATTGCTGATGGATTTGTCACCCGGTTGTTGTTGAGCTTATTCGTGTTCTGAAATGATCAGTGTGTTTCTCTTCTATGCTACGTGGATTTGTGATCTATTGGTTTTAGGCACCCATGATGTGGTTCTATTGGGATCTTATGGCGGGATTTGAGTGAGATGAGTAATTAGGTATTGTGTGGTTGAAGGCGTATTAGTTATGTTCTTTCGGGTCTTGTGTGGCATTGTATCGTCTGATTCTCCGTGGTTATGGTAATACACTTTGGGTACTTGATGTCGAATGTCGCATGTTTATTGATTTTGAGCAAGGCGGAGCGAGGTATATATTATGGACCGGCGTTTGGATGGGGTCACGCCTTGCAGCGGGGTTATGATGGGATATGATACTTGTGTTAGATTTGTGTGTTATGGTTCTACGGTGTGTGATGGGTTTTTGGCCTCTCGTTGTGCTGGTATTTGTTGAGCTTGCAGGACGGTTCCCTCATTGGGGTCATTCTTTATGTTTGATTACACTTGTCATGTTGCTTATTGGCTCACAGATTGCACGGATTGTGGCTTGAAATTTGTATTGATGCGGCATATCATTAGAGTGGGTGTGAGGGATGAAATGAGGTCATCAGACCTAGAATGGATGTTATTTGATCTGATTGCGGTATATTTGGAAGGATATTAACGCTGATCGGCTTAGAAATTTACTATAGTTTGTATCGAAGGAGAAGGAGATCCATGACTTGTTGATTTGATGAATGGTTATGAGTTTCTACGTGTTTCTTTGATCATTGGCAGCATATGAAAGTGTTAGAACGCGTCTTTGTTCGATAAGAGGTGTATTACCGGCATTGGGTTGTATGAGCAGCTACTGTGATTAGAAATTATCTTTATGAGTGTTTGAGTTATATGGTATATCATATGATTTCAACTTGGGTTATGGCTATGGTTTGATACAGATTGTTCAGACTTATACAATGTGTAGATGCGAGATTCTGATCTTATAGGAAATTCCAGATGTTGGATTTGGATTGTAAGGCGTATGGGCTAGGTTGGATGAAGAAATTTCAGTTATGTTGTGTGATCAGATCTATGTGCGATGGGGTGACGTGAGATCACCCCAGGTATGTGCATGGTAAGGTTATGCGGTGGTTTGATGGTTTTGAGAACAACTCCTGACACATTCAAGGACAAACGTTTGTTTAAGTGGGGGAGGATGTAACGAACCGACCAGTTGTTTTGAGCATTTGCACTTCCCTCGGTAGTTTACGGGCATGAGTAGCTCCGCATGATGTATTATGACTTATACGAATCATCGGTTTTGGGTTTCAGTTTATTCGGAATCGGTTTGGAAGACTGATTCTCAGCTAGAAGCTTCAAATTGGAATTTTTGGAAAGTCTGACCGGTAGTTGACCTTGAAGATATCAGATTCGGATTGTGGTTCCGGGAGTTAGAATAGCTTCGTCATGTCATTTGGGACTTGTGTGCAAATTGTGAGTTCATCCCGGAAAGATTTGATATATTTCGGCGCATGTTTTGGAAATTTGAAATTTCAAAGTTCATTGGGTTCAAATTGGGGTGTGATTCATCGCTTCGATGTTGTTATGTATGTTTTGAGGCCTCGAGTAGGTCCGTGTTATGTTATGTGACTTGTGGGTATGATCGGACGGGGTCCCAAGGGGCTCGGGCGCGTTTCTGATTAATCTCGAATCATTTTCTTCAAAGTTGCAACTGCTGGTTCTGGTGTTTCGCACCTGCGACTGGTATTGCGTAGGTGGCGATGGTCGCATAAGTGTTCGTGGAGCCATAGAAGCGAGAAAAGGCTGGGTTAGGAAGAGCGCATAAGCGGATTTTGAAGCGCACATGCGTGCGCGCAGATGCGGGACATGTGTATTGGTAAAAAAGAGTTTCACATGTGTAATAAATCTTGATGACTCAGCAGTCTACGTGGAGCAATGAATTCACGACAACTGGACGAGACTCTATGAAGAGGTATGAAGCAAAGAGGCACGACAAATCACATCCACGGGTTAATTAGCTACGGAAGTCTCAACCTGATTGAGAAGATGAAGAGACACGGTCAAAAGGTATCTGGGCGGAACAAAGAGCAGATTCAGAGATCTTCAATTAGTGATCCACACGTTACACAACATTCATGCAACAATTACGGTTACTCATTGTAACGTTACATTAATGTCAGAATTAGTCATCAATGCTCAATCAGTGAAAAGGGCGGACGTTATATTAGGAAATTCCCTATATAAGGGAGTAAAATATAACCTGTAAGGGACATCCGAACTACTATTCCAATACACTTTACTTTTCGTGCATCTCATTGATTTTTCTTTATTTAATTACTTACAATAATCAGTCTTGCCTTCATTATCAGAAACCTGTGTTCATCCTAAAAATAGCTTTAGTCAAAGGATCTAATTCTTTGGTTAAACAAATTGGTTCCTGTCACAACTCCTTTTTTACCCGGGTAAGGCTAATAAGGGAGTTTTTTTCACTTTAAGTGACACTATTCGATTTTTGGGATTTATTTTATTCGTTTCAGAGTTGCCACTCAGATTTTTTACGGTATTCCGGGACACCATTTATTTTAATATCCCAAATCGAGGAATTTTTTTGACTCTATTTAAATTGTCTGCGAACCAGAAATTCGGGTAAGGAATTCTGTTAACCCGGGATAAGGTGTTAGGCATTCACGAGTTCTGTGGTTCGATCACGGTCGCTTAATGATTAAACTTGGCCTAAATTGTTTAATTACTTATTTTAGCACCTAAATGCATTTTCTGTATCTTTACCTCTTTTACTGTTCTTTTGTATTCAAAGAGCTATTTGAGACGAGTCACGTATGTGTAAACCCGTAGAGTTTAAAATGTGTCTTAAAATCATGTCACGTGGACGTGTACATAATTCTTGACACTGAACTCATTTAACAAGATAAATAAAGTGCGCAAGAGCGTATTTTTGTTTTGTTGTCAAAAGAAAATCAAAATAAAGTGCGCAAGAGCGTATACTTTGATGATTGATTTATTCCCTAAGTTTGAGTTAATCTCCATCTAAAAGGCTTTTGGGATTTATTACGTCTAAAGTCTATTCCTAAATCATGTCATGAGATTGGCTATGTCCCAGTCTATCCCGATTTGATCACTTTAGGCCTTCCTAACTCGGCTATTTTTGCAAAGAGATAAAACTATACAATGCTATAAAATATGTCCACAAACAAATTTACAAGAAGGCCCGCTGCATTATTGATTACAAGTTACCCAGAAATTGAATGAACACATCTGGTTATTGCATAAACAGTTTTTGCCAGTTTTCAAGTGGTCTAGATTCATGCCATTTAACCTCATATGTATTGAATCTTATTTGGTATCATTTATACGTCTATTGTGGTTGATAATACAGAAAATCAAAGATAGGGAAACGAGTAAGAAAATTTCAAATTTATAAATTTTATTTCTCTTCTCGAGAGTCACTGCATCATGGAACATTTACCCTATTCAGAATTTTAACAAATGTTTATAAAGGCTGATTTTGATGCAAATTCATATGCAGTGTCTTTGAATCATATAATTTGTACGTATTCGTGTGGTAATACAACTAGAAATGAAACATACACTTTTAAGTAGGTGTGTATACCTATTTGAATACAAATTTAGTTCAGTCCCTATTACAAATACGAATAAAGATAAAATACATTTTTTTGTTTCTGAATATTAGTCTCAAAAAATTGACAATGAGGTAAAAAGGAAACTAAAAAGCTGATGCTCCTATGCAAGATTCAGCAAGACTTGGGATTCCGTCATTGTGACTCAAACATGCGTTTCTTAATTATTCTTAAGCAATCAGACAGTTTTAAGCATTCTTAAGGGTGAATCTGACCATGAATGGGTCATATTTTAGTCCCTATTGTGCCAATACTTAACCTAAGTCTAAAGCTGTATGGAGACTTGCTTATTGAGTCTCTTTAGTGACTAAAGAAACACAAACAAGAGCATATTTCTGCATTTTATGGAAAGAACTTGACCATAAAGAAGGTCAAGTTCCACATCCAGTAATACTACAACATAAAATTTAGCATGCAAGCTCGCGTGTTTCAGACCTAGATTTCAACATAGAATTCTAACAGAGAGGCATAAGAAACAGATTCAACAAGTTTGGATTTGCAAACTTTGTCTAAAGTTGGCTGCTACCCACAAATATTTATGCATTCCTATGGAATGAATCTGACCATAGAAGGGGTCAGATTCAAATCCAATGATGTCACTTTGTTTAAACTCTTAACAGTCATCCTTATTTAGGCTAATATTTAGTCAAATACTTTGACTACTATTGGCACTTTGAGGAGTAAATCCGTCCATTTTGTGGGGTTTGGATTCCCTTCCTTAAGGCTCTTCCTGATTGCACACTTTATATCCTTTAAAGGATAATTTTCAGCAAGCTAAACTACTGTTTGTGCACTACTATGGGGTGAATTTGACTATTGAAAGGTCAAATTCATCTACCCTAGTGCAATTACCTTACTAATAAACTAAAGCAAACACAAAACTAAAATCCAACTACAAGATACTCAATGCATTTTCGAATTGAAAAACTCAAAAGCAACCAGACTGATTCCAGGAATTCAGATATTTCATATACAATACACATTCAGATTTATTATCAGCATATCAACCAATCTTACTTCAGATTTTCATACAAGACCAGAGAAGCAGAAAACTCAGCTATAGAAGAAGGGTTCAAACAATAAGGGAAGAAGAATGAAGTTCATATGTGAGCCTTTCAATGAAGTTAAACAGTTACATACCGTTAAAAGAAAATGATAAAGATATCTGGACCAAATAAAGGCCCAGGGAGAAGATCAGATTCAACAAAGAAAGAGGGATAATCAGCTGTAGTAAGTAGCAACTTCAGCATCAACTAAAAACCCAGAATCAAGACCCCATAATACCAAAAGAATCCAAGAACTTGAATAAGAGTATTTGAGATTTTTATAACAGAAATAAAAATACGAATGATGAACCCAAGAACTGAGAACCAAACACTAGAAGTTTAATCAAATACTTTCACTGATATTTTCGGAGATTTTTGTTTATGAAGGAGGAAAACTATTCTGATTTTTTTTTTCCAAATGTTTTCAGCGACTAAAATGGATGCAAAAGAGTATGAAGGCAGGTGAGGAGAGTAGATATTTTAGTGTGTAAAGAGAGCTTTTTCGTCTGTCAAAAGAAGGTTCTTAATAGTCTAAAGGAATGGTCTATTTATAGGAGGCTTGGGGATGAGATATGCTTTGGCATATTCCTCATCCAAAATCAGCTGAAATTGTACTAGGGAAGCTGTCACCCTTATCCTTTGGGAGAACTGCCCCTATTCCAGAAGCTTCCATCCCTTAAAATGACCCTAATACCCTTAAAATATGATTTCACAATTCTAGAAGGTTACCCTTTAGGTAACCAGTGTTAGGTTTACTTGGGGTTACTCATAACTCTAGTTAGTTAATCCTAATCAGCTCACTTTAGTTAACTAATAGTCATTCTTAACTAGGTTTAGGTTAGTTAGTTAAGGGTTAGTCAATTAGGTTCCTAGAGTTGGTTTCAAACCATATTCACTAGTTAACTAGGTTTAATTTCATCATTAGGTGCTAATTCTAATTTAATTTAATTTAGTCTCTTAGACTTAGGTTAATTGGTTTACCTCAATTAACTAAACCTAATTGTCTTTGACTAAAATCAGAGACTTAATTAACTGTTAAACCTAAGTATTTTCAGAAATTTGGTCACCTAAACTAATTCATGACCATTCACTGGTTTAGAATCAAGTATTAGCCTAATTAATCGACTATCCTAATTTAACAAACTCAAGTAAACCACTAATTAATTAATCAACATAGATAATCATGCTTAAGGAAAAACAGTAAATCCTGAAAACTACATGCATATTAGCATGAAACAAAACAATCAACTAATCTAATCAAACGAGGTAGTGGATCACAGAAATAATGCACACAGTGATAAATCAAACTACGTCGATAAACATGATTGTCAAGAAACCTTATTACTAATTAACGGGAAGAGTTAACCAAAACAGGATTGTCATGGAGTTTAACTCATCAAGGAAACAAACATGAACAATGAAAGAACAATGAAAGAGGAAACAAGTCTAGCCCTAACAGTAACAAGAACAATAATTATCAAATATGAAATATTCATGGTCTTGGCTTAAACAAGAAACAAACAGGGACTTGCATAATAAGAAAAAAGAAAAGGCTAACCTAAATAAAAACAAAGAACAACAGTGACCAAACAATCCTTATTTACATGATTCTTCGTAATAATATGATAGAAATAGATAAAAAGAAAAAGGAATACCCGTTTAAAGGGATTTGGCCGGAAAAATTGAAGTCGCGGGACTTGGCCGGATCCCGGTAGGGTTTGGAAATCATCCAAACCCACATGAATCAATAGCTCTCATCAAGAGATATTGACTCATGTGTATTGGTAAAAAAGAGCTTCAGACATAAGTCAGCTTTTGACAACTCAGCCAGTCACGTGGACACAGGAAAATGCGACAGCTGGATGTGATTATTTGAAGAGGTACGGAACAAAGAGGCACGATTCAGTAAAACCTCGAGCTTATCAGCCACGGGAAACTCAAATTGATCAAAACAGGGGAGAGGCACGGTCAGAATGAATCTAGACAAAGCTACGGGAAAATTCAAAGACCCACAATTGATTACTCGAACGTTATGTAACCGTACCCCAATTGTCGTTATCCTTTGTAACGCCTCATTAATGTCATAATTAGTCATTAATGAGAAACCATAACAAGAGTTGTACATTATAGGAATCTCCTATATAAGGGAGGGGAATACAACTTGTAAAGGCATCTGATTCTCGAATACAATTGACTTCGCTTGTTTATATTTCTGCAATATTGTCTCTTATTCATTTTTCTCTATCTCCTTGATTATCAGTAACTCGTGTTCATCTTAAAAATATCTTTAGTCAAAGGGTCTAATTCTTTGGTTAAACAAATTGGTTCCGTTACCGGGAATCTGATAATCTTTGTTTGATTTTCAAGTGATATCCTCTTAACTATGTCAAACTTCAATGACAACAACCAACAAAGGAGTGGAACCCCAGTTCCATCGCCTTCAGGAACCCCACGTGGTTCAAGGGAACAATCCCCCAGAAAGATCCAATAACAACAATGGTGATAATGACCAAACTATGGAACAAGATCGTGTAAAGCAAATGAATGCAGAGTATGTGAGCCAAGCATTGCAAGAATTTGCGAGAGGATTACCAGCAGCGTTACCTACACCGCTGATGCCACCCCCCAATAACACCATCACCATGGAAAATCCTCAATCTGGGTTGGCAAACTCAAGAAGAGGAGATAGTCCTACTGAATCTCTCGAAACGAGATCAGGTATACCTAATAACTCAGAATTACAAAATTTGCTGCTAACCATGCAGAAACAAATGAAGGAGCAGAACGATCGCATCGAACAAATTCCTGGAGTACCACCTATCATCAAAGGCATTGATGTTGATAGGTATTCTCAACAACCTTGGAAGCCAAGTGCGGCACCCTTGCCTATACCCAAGAAGTTTAAAATGCCTGACGTTCCCAAATATAATGGAACAACTGACCCACGTGACCATGTGACTGCTTTCACTCGTGGGGTAAAAGGCAACGACTTAACAAACCAAGAGATTGAATCAACCCTTGTCAAAAATATGGGGAAACACTTACCAAAGGGTCCCTAACCTGGTATTCTCTTCTCCCTGAAAATTGTATTGATTATTTTGCTGAGCTTGCAGATTCGTTTATAAAAGCACACTCTGGTGCACAAAAAGTTGAGAAGAGAATGGAAGAAATATTCAAAATAAAACAAGGAGACACGGAACTATTTCGTGAGTTTGCAGACAGGTTTCAACGAGAAAGAATGCAGTTACCCAAAGTGTGTGATAATTGGGCAGCTATGGCATTTGCAAGCAACCTAAACGATAAAATCTCAGAAGCCACGAGACGACTTAAGGAAAGTCTGAGAGAATTCCCCGCTACAACATGGAATGATGTGTATAACAGGTATAATACTAAACTCAGAATAGAAGAAGATATCATTGGTCGTTCGAGAGATGAAGATCATTCCAGATCCAAACGTCCTGAATCAGATAGAAGATCAGGTAAAACAGGTACGATCCTTACTTAAGACGCTCGGGACGTGATATTCGCCCCAGGTTCTAAAATACTAGGTCGTACTATAGACCACAAGGAAGAGACGTGGTCTCATCCTCGTCTAGATCCAAAAACGATCGAGATGAACGATCTAGAGGTAGTACTCAAATTGGAGATCATACCTTTAATGTAAGTACTACTGAACTTGTCTCAATATTAGGAACAAGGAAGACAAGGTTGAGTGGCCCAAAGAGATGCGGTCAAATTCAAGTAGAAGGAACCCAGATCTCTGGTGTGAATTCCACAACGACCATGGGCGCAAAACTGCGGATTGCAGATTTTTACAAGGTGAAGTGGAAAATTTATTGAAACATGGCTATTTAACAGAATTGTTTAGTGATAAAGGTAGACATGCATATATGAGGAACATGAAGGAGCCCCCAAAGCCTCTTTCTCCAAAATGAACCGTCAACGTGATACACGGAGGTGATGAAGTAAACAGAGTGATTTGCAAAACAACCACAAAGTTCACAATTACACATGGGAACGGGCTCGAAAAATATGGAAGAAGACGATATAACCTTTGATGATGTAGATAACGGAGGATTAATGCTTCCGCACAACGATGCTCTGGTAATATCTTTACTTATTCATGACACTAACGTAAAAAGAGTGTTGATTGATCCAGGCAGTTCAGTCAATATCATTTTTCTATGAGTCGTGGAAGAAATGCGACTGGGGAATCAAGTAATCACAAAGGCACGATCCATACCAGGGTTTGATAACTCTACGGTTATAACAAAAGGAGAAATTGAGCTAGCCCTTATGTTAAGGGGGTGATCAAAAGTACCAGGTTTCAAGTCATCGATACTGACATGGCTTATAACGTGATCGTGGGAAGGCCATGGATCTATGACATGAAAGTGATACCCTCCACATTGCATCAAGTAATTAAATTCCCCTCTAAATGGGGGATTCAGCAAATCAAAGACGATCAACAGACTACAAGAAATATAAACTCTGTGGTACACTACAACAAGAAAATATAGGTGGAAGAATTACGAGATACGGGAATCTCGCAAGCAGGTAACGCCGCCCAAATAGGCATGGAAGAAACTACTACCCAAACAGGCATGAGAAATTACTACCCAAATAGGTACGAAAGGTATTATTGCTGAAACAGGTATGAAAGAAAATACTTACGAGAAGGAGAATCAAGTTACCACGGAAGGTGTATAATACCACACAGAAGCAGATTCTAGACCGGACGTCATTCATGAACCAGAGGAAGATGAGCACATCAAAACAACTACGGAGGAGCTCGAAGCTGTTCCATTATCTGAACAAACGCCTGAGTAGAAAGTGTATATAAGCACGAGGCTAGCCCCCGCTCGAAGATGTAAGTTAATTAATTATTTAAAGGCTAACGCAAACTGCTTTGCGTGGTCCCACTCAGATATAATAGGCATCCCACCAGAAATGATGACTCATAAACTGAATGAAAATCTATCCTTCGTAGCTTTTAAGCAGAAGAAAAGAAAGCAAGGACCATTCAAGAACCAAGTGACCAACGAAGAGGTACATAAACTTTTGAAGATTGGTTCGATACGAGAGGTAACGTACCCTAACTGGCTAGTAAAGACCGTGGTAGTACCCAAAAAGAATGGAAAGTGGAGAGTATGCGTAGATTATACTGACTTAAATAAAGCATGCCCCAAAGATTCATTCTCATTGCCACATATAAATCAAATGATTGATGTCATAGCAGGTCATGAATTATTGAGCTTCTTAGATGCATATTCTGGTTACAATAAAATTAAAATGAATCCCTCAGATGAGGAAAAAACTTCCTTCATTACAAACAGGGGGACTTACTGTTATAAAGTTATGCCTTTTGGCTTGAAAAATGCTGGAGCCACCTATCAAAGGTTAGTGACTAAAATGTTCCAAGAACATATTAGAAAGACGATGGAAGTCTATATTGATGATATGTTGGTAAAATCTACACAAACACAAGACCATTTCCAACATCTCTCTACAACTTTTAATATTTTGCGCAGGTATAATATGAAGCTAAATCTAGAGAAATGCGCTTTTCGAATGCAATCAGGTAAATTTTTGGGTTTCCTTGTATCGAACAGAGGAATAGAGGTAAATCCCGCTCAAATAAAGCTATAGAGGAAATACCTAATATTTTAACAATTAAAAAGGAAGTTCAAAAATTAACAAGGAGAATAGCATCTTTAGGAATATTTATTTCTAAGTCTTCCGAAAAAAGTTTTAAATTCTTCTCAGTTCTCAAAAAACAGAATCAGTTCGAATGGACTGAAGAATATCAGCAAGCCCTCAAGAATATGAAGATTTATCTATCGAAACCACCACTACTTTCAAAGCCAAAAGAAGGGGAAAGATTGTACATCTACCTGACTCTCTCAGAAATTGCTGTAAGTGCTGTACTGGTAAGAGAAGAAAAAGGTAAACAATCACCTATCTATTATGTAAGTAAAACTTTGCTAGATGTTGAGACTAGATATCCACATCTGGAAAAGTTAGCCTTAGCTTTAATAATGGCATCTAGAAAATTACGACCATATTTTCAATGCTACCTAATCACCATTGTGACCTCATATCCTTTAAGAAATATTCTGCATAAACAAGAATTGTCAGGAAGATTAGCCAAGTGGGCCATAGAATTAAGCGAGCATGAAATAATCTATGAGCCTAGGACTGCAATTAAGTCTCAAATACTAGCTGATTTTGTTGCCAACTTTAGTAATATCATTGTACTTGAAGTAGAAAAAGAGTTACAACTCTTTAACGGTGCTAATCCAGGCCCATGGACCTTGTTCACCGATGGTTCTTCAAATATAAAAGGTGCCGGCTTAGGCATAGTCTTAATATCACCCAAATGTGAAAAGACACGACAAGCTTTCAAGTGTTATACTATAACTAACAATGAAGCAAAATACGAAGCTGTTATTATAGGGCTTGAAATCGCACGGGAGCTCTCAATCGAGAAAATTGTGATCAACAGCGACTCCCAACTGGTAGTCAATCAAATACAGGGGACTTGCATCGCTCGAGAGACTAGAATGCAGCAGTATCTTGAAAAAGAACGAGAGCTCGTGAGACAATTCAAAACATGGAAGGTAGTGCAAATACCTAGAGATGAAAATGCAGAAGCAGATGCGTTAGCTAACCTCGAAGCAGTCACAGAAGTAACGAACAAAGACAATGCAATTGTCGTTCAACTATTTCATTCAATAATAAACCAGGACGGGAATGAGGTAACTTTCAACAACTTAACCTGGGACTGGAGAAACGAAATTCTTAATTTTTTGCAAAATGTCACCGTACCTGAAGACAGAAAAGCAGCTCAAGCACTTCGCCGCAAAGCTACACGGTACTGCCTTATTCGCAACTCGCTTTATCGCAAGATGTTCGGAGGACCCCTAGCTAAATGCCTCTGACCTAACCAAACGGAATTTTTTATGAAAGAAGTCCACAAAGGACATTGTGGAAATCACTCAGGGGCGAGATCCTTAGTGGAAAACCTAATCAGAGCTGGATACTATTGGACTAAGATGGAAAAAAAAGCCGAGAACTTCGTATCCAAATGTGACAGGTGCCAAAGGTTTGCCAATAACATGTATCGACCAGCGAAATTATTGCATCCAACAATATCCCCATGGCCTTTCATGAAATGGGGGATGGACATAGTGGGACCTCTTCCCACAACTAAAGGACATGTACGGTTTTTACTCGTGCCAACAGACTATTTTACAAAATGGGTAGAGGCAGAAGCGTTAAAACAAGTGTGAGAAAAGGAAGTTAAAAGCTTCTTATGGCGAAACATAATATGCCGCTTTGGAATACCAAAGGAAATCGTGTGCGACAGTGGCCCACAATTCATAGGCTCGCAAATCACAGAATTCTTCGAAAGTTGGAAAATCAAGCGGATCACTTCAATACCGTACCACCCCGTGGCTAATGGTCAAGCTGAATCAACGAATAAGGTCATCATCAATAATCTAAAGAAGCGGCTGGATAAAGACAAAGGAAACTGGCCTGATCAGTTACCAACGGTACTATGGGCATACAGAACAACTTCGAAAATAGCCGCGGGAGAAACTCTGTTCGCACTTGTTTATGGCTCAGAAGCCTTAATATTTGTAGAGATTGGCCAACCAAGCATAAGGTTCTCAACAGCCATGGAGGGATAAAACGACGACGAATTGAGGACCAACCTGGACCTGCTCGAACCACGGAGAGAAGAAGCATTGATACGGATGGTAGTTCAAAAACAAATCATAGAGCGTTATTAAAATCGTAAAGCTCATCTCATGTACTTCAAGATTGGGGACTTCATCCTCAAAAAAGTCTTTCAATCAACGAAAGAAGCAGGTGCAGTAAAGCTAAATCCAAAATGGGAAGGACCTTACAAAATTCGAGGCATAGCTGGGAAAGATGTATGAGTTGGAAGATATGGACGGCAGAGTTCTACCAACAAGCTGGAACGCCATCCACCTAAAGAAGTATTACTTCTAACAGAAAAGAGTACCCCCAATCAGGTATCACACGTTCGATTTTAGTTTGAACATTTATAAATTTTACTAACTTTTTTAGATGATAGGCATAAAGCTAACCCATCACCACATGATCATATTAGACCTGCAAAGACGTGAGGAAATAACACAATTCCTGGTCTAGGGTTACACTTTCTGA
>ML335419.1:0-104928 GCA_005239505.1 Nicotiana paniculata | reverse complement strand
ACGGGCCGGCCCGTTTAGCCCGCTAGCCCGTATAGCCCGCGGGCCCGGGTCGGGCCCGACCCACCTGCCACCCTTAGTGCCGAGTGATTGGGAGGCATGAGTGACTGTGAGGTGCTGGGGGACTGATTACGAGTGATGGTGAGGTATGCCCGAGGGGCTAATTATGAGTGACTGTGAGGCACGCCCGAGGGGCTGATTATGATACATGTTTTGCCCGAGGGTCTACTTATGATTTTTCTACTTTCACTCTGAGCTAATGAAATATGTTTTGCCCGAGGGGCCTCTATATGATTCATTTCATTTTCATACTAAATCTTTCGGTTTGAAGTTGTTGAAAATATACATTCTTCAAAGGATTTTCCTTAAGTTGGTTTTAAGGCATGATGATTTCATTTATCTATGTTATACTATTGGAAAGTAAGGCTGTGTATATTGTGATTTGATGGCATTGGGTTTATGTGTTTCCTTGCTGCTTAGACTTGCTTTATTTTCATTACTATTGAGTTGGCGTACTCACATTACTCCCCGCACCTCTGTGTGCACATTCAGGTGCCGATATCGAGCATTAGTCATTTATTCTGCGCGGAACCGGATTTGCAGGATATAGAGGTAGCTGTTCAGTGTCCGCAGCATCTCTGTTTTCCCTTCTTGTTGTATCTAGCTTTCATTCGGAGGTTTTGTATTATGGAGTATATTTTGGCTTATTCTTCTAGATGATCATGACTTGTTGGCTTCGGGTTCTGGGGTTGGCGTCATCACGAACGGTTTAGGATTTGGGGTCGTGACATTTTTGGTCTGTAATTACGCTTTGACCATTGACCAAAATAGCGACGTATCACGCCACGAAATCCCACAATCGGACAGTGATGGCGTCTAACGTTGAACCCGCTAGACAAGCCAACGTGTATAGATAAACTGGCATATTAACATCGATTTAACATAATAAGTTACAAACAGTTCACAACATAACAACAAAAATAAATAAATATGGTTTTCAAACTAAGTAAAGACAACATAATACATTGACGCATAATTTTCCCAAAACCTGGAGTCAGAAACTCACGAACTGTCTATAAGACTGCCAAATACAAAGTCTGAAAGGAAATACATGACTGTCTCTAAAACTAGAGGAAAAGCAAGACAGAAGTGAAGACAAAGCGATGGAAGAGACGCCAAGGCCCACGAACGCCAGCGGGTATACCTTGAAGCCTCTAGGATAAGCTGGAAGACACTCCCACTAATGCTATCCTCTGGGTCCGGCTAGGTAATCTGCACAACATAAAGAAGTGCAGGTGTAGCATCAGTACAACCGACCCCATGTTCTGAGTAAGTGCCGAGCCTAACCTCGGCGAAGTAGTAACGAGCCTAAGACACGACAACCAAATGTACCTGTGCAGTTCGAATATATATATATATAAGCAACGGAAGAGAAATACAGGAAGTAATCCATCAATAAGGGAAGGGGAACATGCTGTGGGGAGATAACAGTTTCATATAAGCAATCATAACAAAGAAAGGAACAACAAGGTCAGAATATCAATAAGGACGAGAAATCACAAGCTTGCACGACATCACCCTTCGTGTTTTTACTCTTGTCCTCACTATGCAGTCTATAATGTAATCAATGTAAATCATGGAACGGCATCACCCTTCATGCTTTTGCTCTTGTCCTCACTATGCAATGTATAATGTAATCAATGTAAATCATGGCACGACATCACCCTTGTTGCTTTTACTCTCTTTCCTCACAGTATAATCAATGAATATCGGTACGGAATGGTACATCGTACGGCACGACATCACCCTTCGAGCTTTACACTCTTCCTCACGATAGCGAACAACGCACGGCATCACCCTTCGTGCTTTAACACTCTTCCTCACCCAAACAAAAATCACAAACAACGGGCAAGGGAGTAAACAGAATAGAAATAGGAATCCCGGCAAGGGAACAATAACAGTAATCTCAACATCCCAGCAAGGGAGACAATATCAAACAATGCACGGCATCACCATTCGTGCTTTACTCTCATTCTTACCAACACAAGTTCACGACACCACCCTTTGTGCTTTACTCTCATACTCACCAAAACAAGTGCAAGGCATCACCCTTTGTGCTTTAACACTCCTCCTCACCCAAACAACAATCACAAACAAAGGGCAAGAGAGTAAACAAAATAGAAATAGAAATCCCGGCGATGGAACATCAATAAAACAATTAAATCTCGGCAAGGGAACAATACAACGATGACCCGACGAGGGTATATTTCAATAACTCTTTCTCTTTCTTTCACTTTCATTTCCATGATTTATTCTATCACTTGAGCCAATGCTCCAAAGGATGTAATTATCTCATATTCCTTCATTATTCGTTTCACAATTTGAGCCAATACTTCAACGATGTAATATCTCATATTTCTTCATTTTTCGTTTCACAATCTGAGCCAAGGTTAAAGATCACAATTTCCTTCACATGCTATTTACAACATATAGAAATCATCAATTAAGCATGGAAGTTACAACAAAATCGGAATACTCACAATAATAAGACTCACGGTCATGCTAGACACCAATGTATAAATACTCGTCACCATGCCTATACATCGTACTCTACAATTAGCAAGTAGCAAATAAGACTCAACTCCTATTCCCTCAAGCTATGGTTAGACCAAACACTTACCTCGGCTCCAAAATATAGAAATCAACTCTCTAACACCGCCTTCCCTTTAGAATTCAACTTCGTAATGGTATTATCTAGGCGTAATCAACTCAAGTATATCAATAAGGATTCAATAATTCAATTACATAGCCTAATTACCCATTTCCATGCAATCTTCCAAAATAACAAAATTCAACCACGGGCCCGCTTGCTCGGATTCTTGTAATTCTCGAAGGGAACTCACCCAAAGCCTAAGGATCATTCATATACGATTTTTACTTGATTTCATGGCCAAATCACAGAAAATTCTCAAGTGCTCACAAGTTCTAGGTTACTACCCACTTTCTTGAATTTTTGCACTAGTTTATGTAGTTAATTAGGCTAGGATGCATGAATGAAACAAATTTCCTGGTAGAGTTCACTTACCTTATAGGACCTGGATTAAAGATCTTAAAAATGGAGGAAATCGCCTAAGGAAGAAAATGGAAAATGAGAAAAGTGGGTTAAAAACCCGTATTTAAAACTCACTGCCTGAACAGTGATCTCGCACCTGCGACTCTAGCGACCGCACTTGCGAGAAGAATCTCGCACCTGCGAAATTGAGCTGGGGGGTCTGGGATCACACCTGCGAAGTGGAGACTGCACCTGCGGTCTAGCACCTGCGAGAAATTCTCCGCACCTGCGATAACTGGCCAGGCCATTGGTGATCACACCTGCGATGCATGAGACAGCACATGCGGTCTCGCACCTGCGATGCTGGGCAACCGCACCTGCGGTCACACCAGAGCAGGTGCACCAGCAGCTTTGTTTGCTAGTTTTTAGCCCCATTAGGTGCCCGGAAGGCACCTGGGCCCACCCGAGCCCTAGTCCGAATATACCAACGAGTCCTGAATCATATTACGGACTCGCTCGAGTCTTTGGAACACTCAGAGCGACGCTAAAACTCGAAATCACAACCCCAAACCTCATGAACCAAACTTAGGAATTTAAATCTTCTAAAATTCGCTAACAACGTGCCGAATTGCCCTATACAACTCAGAATGATACCAAATATCACAGATAACTCACATAACATCCTACGAACTTGTCCGTGCAATCAAATCACCAAAAGAACATCATATACATCGAATTAAGCCTCACAATCCATGAATTCTATCAAATTTAATAAAACATCAAATTTTCCATTTTAAGTCCGAAGCCCGTCAAACGAAATTCGATTTCAACCAAACTTTACGGAAAGTGCTTAAACCATATATAAGACCTGTACGGGGCGCCGGAACCAAAATACGGGCCCGATACCATCACCTTCTAATCAGATTTCATTTTCAATTTCCATAAATATTTTAAGAAAACAATTTTACTCAAAAATTCATTTCTCGGTCTTGGGACCTCGGAATTCTATTCCGAGCATACGCCCAAGTACCATATTTTCCTAAGGACCCTCCGGAACCGTCAAATCACGGGTTCGGGTCCGTTGCAAAATGTTGACCGAGGTCAAATTTATTCATTTTAATATCAAATCTTAGCATTTTTCACATAATTTCATATTTAAGTTGGCCGGCTACGCGCCCGGACTGTGAACGCAAATCGAGGCAACTACAGATGAGGTTCTCAAGGCCTCAAATGTACGGAATGTGTAATAAAATAGGTGATGACCCCTTTGGGTCGTCACACGACCAACATTGGTCGCTATTTTTTTTTAAAAAATCAAATTTTTTTTTTCTTTTTGGCTTTTTAAATATTACAAGCTATAGAAAAAATTATTATTAGCTATAAATATTTATTTTACTTAACTAAAATTATTATAAATAATTATAAATTATAAGGATAATCTTTAAAAAAAAGTTATATTAACTAGGTAATTACTTTTAATAGATTATAATAGCATCTATGTAAAGAAATTTTTTAAGTTATATTTAAGCATATGAGTAATATCATACACACACATAACCTATATTATAATTGATGATCAATCTTATACATTACTACATATGAATAATGAATGAATTGATAAACCAATTATAAGTCGATGAATCAATTATAACAGATTAATTTATATAAGTCGAGACATTTTTTTTAATATTCAACGATCCATCTGAGTAGGTTATAAGTCGATGAATCAATTTACAAGTGTATCAATTGCTAAGAGAACCCGACCATGTGTTCCTAGCGCTTCATGTTATTACATATATATATATATATATATATATATATATAGAGAGAGAGAGAGAGAGACATACACACACAGAGACACTTTACTATAATACTATAACGTATATATAATTTGTTTTAGTATATGTTAGTGTGTGTATATATATAACACACACATTTCGTGCTACTTTAACTAAATATATATCATGTTATAGTTCATGCTACTATATTCATTATTTGTATTATAACAGAGTTAATGAATTACATTCATTCATCACTAGGTTATATATCGATGAATCAATTATAACAGATTAATTTATATAAGTCGAGACGTTTTGTTTTTAATATTCAACGATACATTTGAGTAGGTTATAAGTCGATGAATCAATTATAACAGATTAATTTATATAAGTCGAGACGTTTTGTTTTTAATATTCAACGATACATTTGAGTAGGTTATAAGTCGATGAATCAATTTACAAGTGTATCAATCCCTAAAACATGTTATAGTTTATGCTACTATATTCATTTTTTGTATTATAACAGAGTTAATGAATTACATTCATTCATCACTAGGTTATAAGTCGATGATCAATTATAACATATTAATTTATATAAGTCGAGACGTTTTGTTTTTAATATTCAACGATACATCTAAGTAGGTTATAAGTCGATGAATCAATTTACAAGTGTATCAATCCCTAAAAAACCCCGACCCTGTGGTCCTAGCGCTTAATGTTCTTATATATATATTTATATATTTATTTATATATAGAGACACACACATACAGAGACACTTCACTGTAATATTATAATTTATATATAACTTGTTTTAGTATATGTTAGTGCGTGTATATATATATATAACACACCTCACTTCGTGCTACATTAACTACATATATAGCATGTTATAGTATATGCTAATGTATTAATTATTTGTATTATAAGAGAGTTAATGAATACATTCATTCATTCATCACTAGGTTATAGGTTGATGAATCAACTATAACAGATTAATTGATATAAGTCGAGACATTTTATTTTTAATATTCAACGATGCATCTTTGAGGTGGTGAGAGCCACTCCTTATGGTGCAATTGAGTTGCGAGCTTTACACGATGAAAGAAACTTTTTGGTGAATGAACACAGAATCAAGCACTATTGGAGAGGAATAACTAATCGTGAGAAGAGTTGTGCTCGCTGATGAGTAAGCTCGACTTTGGGTCGTGCCGCGACATTAAATCAGGCGCTTATTGGGAGGCAACCCATCTTTACTGTTTTCCTTTATATTTATTTTGTTTTTGTTTTCTTATTATTGTTGTAGTATTTGTTTTTGTCTTTTAGGATTATAAACATAAGAGGCAGAGTCATTGGAAGAGGGAAACAACGAGTTAGATGGTGAGAACTAAGTGTGGGGTGCCACACAAAGGACTATGCCTGCGGGAAGTCTGAGTACCCGTGAGCTGCTATTGCTTCGGCCTTTGGCTTTTCAGGGAGATTCTTGTCCACCCTTGTTATTGTTTTTCTCTATTTGTGCATTAGGGACACTGCACTCTTTTATGTGTGGGGTGGGAGAATTATTTAGATGATTAGAAGGATGTAGAAAAAATTTTAACTTCTTATTTTATGTTTTCGTAGTTGTGTAGTATTTTAGTTATTAAAAAAAAGGTAGAAAAATTAGACTTTTCCCGACGATGGATCTGCTAGACAGTTTTCTTGAGGAATGTAAGTCTAAATAAAAAAGAAAAAAAACGATTTTCTTTGTAGGTAGTGTAGTAATTCCCCCTTGGTTTTTTCCTTGTGTCACGATTCTTTTCCAAGGGTTTTTTTTAACCGGGTGTAGGTAGTTTTATTTTTTTAGGACAGGAGTCATTGTGATGTGAATTGAATTGAATTAATATCTCTTGACTTTGTTATGCCTTGAGAATAGTGAGGACTTTGTTTGTGACGCTTAGGCTCAGTTTTTGACTCTTGTATAAGTACCTTAAATTGTATAATCTTAAATTTACTTAACTTCTTTGACTAAAGTGTCTTGATGAGTCCAATCCTGAGTGAGTTATGTGCCATGTGTGCGTGAGGTTTGTATGTTATTTTGTTAATTGCATTTGATATCTAGAACTTGTGTCGTGTGTTTACAAAGCGAAATAGTAGTTTTGTTAAGTCTTGGAGGTGATATAGGAATTTCTTTGTTGAGCCAAATATATATATTTTAACCGCCTAATTATGTATCATAGTTAACCCCGTTAAGCCTGTAATCCTGTTTCCTTGACATTCACATTACAAGACTTACCCATTTGTATGAATTAACCATTTATTTGAACCTTTTCACCTATCATGAGCACTTGAATTGTTATAAATTTTGTAAAAGTTAAAGTGTGGGGTGGTTGGTTTGGCTTTTGAGTGGAACTAGTGAAATAAGAAGAAAGGTGCACTATTTTGAAAAAAAAAGTAAGAGCCAATTGAATTGACAAAGAAGAAAAGAAAAAAAATAGTTGTATTGATGTGAAAAGTATTCCATGATAGTGGTGACTCTTGATGTAATTTTGCTTAAAGAAATATGACGTTAATGTACATTGATGTGAAGGTGGACTTTTGGTTTGACATAAGTATGGGGTTTGAATGTTAAAGTATATGTATTAAATTTCTTAGGGAGGTGTAGTCACTCATATCCAAATGTATCATACCCGACCCGCAACCTACATTAAACCAATGAAAGTCCTACTTGACCCTAGACTGAATAAGCTCAATTAGTAGAGTAGTACAGTATGGACAAGCCTATGGTGCATCTCTTGTAGCATATGAATGTTATTTCTGAGACTGAGTGAATTCTTCCTATCTTGAGTTCCTAATTGTTCTTAAATTTTGTTATGTGTGGAATACTCTCTTTTGTTACGCGAGGGCACTTGATTCATGAATGAAAGGTAATGTCATTGACCTCTATGTTAGAGTAAGTGAGTGAATTGTGAAATAATGCATGGTACTTGTGAGTCAAATCTTGAGGTGAAGATGTTACACTCTTGTGCTTACTCTATTTTAAAGATTCTTGGTGTGATGAGTTAGGAGGATTGTTTAAAATGGTTGTATCTATAAGTGTCGTTTGATTGCTCGAGGACGAGCAATGTTTAAGTGTGGGGTATTGATGTGTGGCTATAATTCATAGTTTCGTAAATTATGTTCCTTGCATTTTAAATGCTTTAATGATAAATTAAACTTTATTTGTGCCTAATGGAGTCTATTTTATGTGTAGGTGAATTGGAGATGAAAGTAGAGCAAAAGGGATACTTAAACGTTGAAAGTGTGCCCGAGAACGGTGAAAAGGAGAAAGCTGGCGAAGCCAGGCTTAAAGCAGGCATTAGCCTGGCGATGCCATGCTTGTATCTAGGCGTTAGACCTGGCGAGGCAAGGCAAAGGCCAAGCAGAACCAGGCATTAGGCTTGCAAGGCAAGGCCTGGGGCCAGGTTTACCAGGCGTTGTGGGCGACGCAAGGACTGGGGCGAGATCCATTCCGAGTTTTAAAGATTTATTTCGTCTCCTGGTTTAAGTGGAACTTGACCTACACGTTTTGGTTTTTTCCTACACATATAAATAGACCTAATGATGCCCCTTTTGAAGGAGGATAGACACGAGAAACATTCGGAAGCGAAGAGATCTCCGTTTTCTTCATCTTTTTCTAACATTTTCAATTATTTAACATTTATGAAATTGTTTGCTATTATCATGAGTGGATAAAACCCCGTTGTTCTAGGGTTGGGATTTAGCCATGACAATTGTTGTTTAACATTAGCTTAACCTTGATTGCTACTATCTATGCTATTCTTGGGAAATCCGTGTATAGATTAGAGAAGAATTGAAGTGAGCGCAATCTTAACTCTTGGGGTGGGGGGGGGATTTGTGGTTAGGATAGGAATATATCTAGTCACCGCGCTTAATTAAATATCGTAATCTTAATGCGTTCTTAATAGAGTGATTTCATAGGAATATAGGTGTTAATCTATTCTGAATAGGCGAGTAGTACTTCGGGAGAAGGCTATGAGAGCAGTTATCGATTAATTAGCAACCTTGAGTGAATTGTATGAAAGAGAGAGTTGACTAGATAGAACACAATATGAATGGTGAATCGATCACAATCCTGGAATACTTGTCTCTACTGAATACACAAAAATCAACTTGTTACTTGATAATTTAGTTATTACTTAGAACTATAGCTTAATATAATCATATTCTTGAACTTGATTTTGGCTTGACTGAATAACAATTTTTTTAATTTTAGTGAGTAGTTGATACAAATCTCTGTGGGTTCGACACTCGACTTATCATTTTATTACTTGTACGACCACTTATACTTGCGTGTGCGTTTGGGAGCAACAACGATACAACCCGAACTGTCTAGGAAAGGAAAAGATAGAAATTAAAGGATAGAGGGAAAATTCGGTGCTACAATTCATTACGCAGCTCACCCCGAACTCTCTAGATGGCCCCCTCAACGATCATCTTAATTAGTAACAATATTCACTCGCGTCGGAACAGAATCTGCAAGGTGCAGCAAGTGTAGAGTGAGTACAGGAATCAACGTGTACTCAGCAACATCGTCGATCGACTCTAACTACAATGGGGACGAGGATTGGTCATCGATTACTACTTCCACACTTAACGTTGTTAGTACATAATAATGATAATCACAATAATCACAGGTTACAAGCCTAAGTAAGATGCCTCTAAATTTGCAAATCCGTCTAAGTAGCCAAATAAGCATGTAGGTACAACTCAACCAACAGATTAAGCAAGTCACTCAAATAAGGAATCCATGAGATGGTATGTTTTGCAAAATTCTATACAATACAATGCAAGACCTTTCCATGTTCAAATACTATGAATCTTGACCCATGGGGGACTCACGAGATCCATATACCACCCAGAATAATTTCCTATATGGTTCTTATCCTCTTTAGGTTTCCAATAATCATACTCAGCCCGCAGGTCACTTAGCCGATCTAGCTCATATCGTCAACATCACTCCATCCAGAACTATTTCCCCTGGAACCTTACACATGTATCCTCAAATGACATGAAATACTATATAAAGCATGAATATGGCATGCACAACAATAAGCAATGAAGCTAAGCAATAATGACGATATCTTTGGGTCTTTTCACTTTTAAACGAGTATTTAGGAGTGATGAGAACACATTATTGCAAATGAGACATGTAATAAGCATAGAAGGAATAAATAAGGGAACTCATATCCCAATTCTTGATACAAATAGATCTATGATATCAGCTAATGTCCAAAGCATGGGACCGAACCATACAATGGTAATTGCACAAATACCCATATTACGGCACGAGTACCCGATGCAAGTGTTCGTCACCTCACAAGTACCAGGACCCCCCAAATTACCCCTTTACTCCCTCTTATTTAGTTCATTCTAAACCAACCATGACGCTTTAACAAGGTCAAGAAGGTCTCAACTTGCTTGAATTAAAATCTGACGGTCACAACAAAGCCTTGTCATTTTTTAGAGCCTTCGAACAATACCAATATGTTCAAATACGTATTATACGGTAGAACACGAGGCTGTAGACACCCATCATGCTACATACAAGTTTCAGACACACAAAGTCAAAACAAAGTCAACCAAAGTAGGATTCCGAGCCCGAAAGGTAAAACGGTGTAGCTGAATTTACCCATGACTTAAGGAGTCTAAGTTTTAAAGATAAACTAAATCGAATATTAAATCGATGATTGATGGAAGAAATTATTCCTTTTTAACATAGAGTTCATAAACTCCAATATCCCCATCCTATATTATGTTTTCTTGCATGGAATTCATAAATAATCGATGATATAATGGTAATAGTAGGAATAGAAACTTACCTACTTGACTAATCTAGGAAATCCCCTTAAATGTCTCCTTAATATGAGGTCTCGAGCTTCAAATATGTTAATGAATAGTTTAAACACAAAATGGGACATTCTATTAGGTTCTGTCCAGTGATTTCTACATCTAAAGTCTAATCCTCAAATCTGTGGGCCTGCTTCTACGGCCCAAGCCGCGCAGATGTGAGGTCCTCTTACTTGACCCAAAACTGCAGGCGTGGCTCTATTCTCGGCAAAGTGTCCTCGCGGATGTGGCCTCCATTGGTAGGAGTGGGTTTAGCTCACTCAGACAAAATACCGCACCTGCAGCCCACCTTGTGCAGGTAAAACTCAAATCTCGCAGAAGCGAGACATCAGAATCCAGAAAAATCTGCCAACACCCAAACTTTGATCCAACACCTGAAACTCATTCGAGACCTCCTGGAAACAAACCGACTATGCACGCTAGACCAAAAACATACAACAAACTTGATAACACACTCAAAACGTTCACACGGGTTCACCGTGACCCAATGTTGACCGAGATCAATTTCAATCTCCCATAAAACTAGATTTCTAACCAAAGGTCCAAAATTCCCCCGACTTTCTCGGGATCGAACCAACTACTACAAAATCATAACCAAAATTTCAGACCTAATAAAATGGGCAAAACTTCTAAAAAAACTCAATTGCCTCTAATGTTGACTTTGGTCAACCCATTCCTTAAGGATTCTCAAAAACTCCTTGCCCCTACTCAAAACTCACCAAAATGCCTAGGGAATCGCAACACCCATCCCCATATATGAAAATTAACATACAAAAGCTAGGAGAAGGTACAGTTAGGGGTAAAATAGGCGAAATAAACCTAATGGTCCGTTACATTGTCCACCACTTAAACACATGTTCATCTTCGAACGTAAGAGAGAATGGAAAAACTTGAATCGCCGAAAAGCTAGGGATAGCTACTCCATATGTCAGACTCAGTCTCCAAGTAACCTCCTAAACCAGACGATGCCTCCATTGTACCTTTCCGAAGTAATTTCCTTGGACCTCAACTTCAGGATTTGTCTATGCTCTTCCTGGAATGTCAATTTCTAATCCAACAACACCAAATCCCTCTTAACCACATGATATCCAGCCAAATGATACTTCTTGACCATAGAAATATGAAACACGAGGTGCACACCTGACAAACTAGAAGGCAAAGCCAACTCAGAGGCTACCTTACCAATCATTAAACAATTTCAAACAAACCGATGTACCTAGGTCTTAACCTGTCCTTCATCCCAAACCTCATCACACTCTTCATGGGTGAAACCATTAACAGAATTTGTTCACCAACCATGAACTCCAAGTCACGAACCTTCCGGTCCGCATAACTCTTTTGCCTACTCTAAGATGTGAGAAGTCTCTCCTGAATCAATTTGACCTTGTCCAAAGAATCCCCCAAAAAGTCTGTACCCCAAGGCCCAATCTAAAATGTCTCAAACCAACAAACTGGAGAACGGCTACTATTACCATACAATGCCTCAAAGGGTTCCATCTTAATGCTGGAATGGTAACTATTGTTGTAAGAAAACTCTGCCAATGGCAAGAACTGATCCCAATGACCACTAAAATCAATCAGTCCCAGCATATATCCTCAATGACATGTATAGTATGCTCGAACTAACCATTAGTCTAACAATGTAATGTTATACTAAGCTCAACCCGAGTACCTAATTGCGTCTCCATAGATCACTTGAAATGAGATGTAAACTAGGTGTCCCGATCTGCAACGATAGAAATAGGCGCCCCATGCAGACGAAGTATCTCTCTAATGTAGATTCTGGCTAACTTCTCTTAACTGTAAGTAGTCTGAACCGGTACAAAATGAGCCGACTTAGTTAAATGATCCACAATGACCCAAATGGCATCAAACATCCCTGAAGTCTGTGGTAATCCTGCCATAAAGTCCATAATGATCCTTCCCATTTTCACTCAGGTATAGGCATCCTCCGAGTAATTCCACCTAAATTTTGGTGCTCGTACTTCACTTCTTGGCAATTCAAACACCTATACACAAAATCGGCAATGTCCCTCTTCATACTGATCCACTAATAATGTTGTTTCAAATGATGATACATTTTTTACCTCCCCGATGTGGGTAGAATATATCTAAATATGAACCTTCTCCATGATAAATCTAGCCAAATCTCCCACATAGGGCACATATATGACCCTTGATCCTCAAAACTCCATCATTATTAAGAATTCCTCTCTTGCCTTTACCTGCAACACCTTGTCCTGAATCTTACGCAACTTCGAATCATCAAATTGCTTGGCTCTAATCTACTCGAGTAAAAAAACCGTGCTTAAACACAAGCTAGAACCTTTACAGCGTCAGAAATATCAAGTCTCACCATACTATTTATGAAGGACTGAACATCCATAGCCGAATGTCTCTTCCCTACCTGTAACGATACTAAGATACCCATACTCCTCGCCTTCTGACTCAAGGCATGATGGTGTCACACCCCAAATCGCGAGTCGTGATGGCACCTACACCATCCCCCTGAGTAAGCAAACCACTTTCCTCAGAAAATGTAGAACAAGTTATATAAGCGGAAAAATGATGTTTCAAGGAAATTTTATATTAGAATATTAACATATTTCTTAGTATTATTACTTCCCACAACAATATCTTTCCCTCTGAGACCAATCTATCCCTCTTATTTGGAACCCAACTCCCCAACATCACAAACAAATGTCAAACTTCATGTATCTTGATCCATTATTTCTAGACCCATCGCCAATATCTGTTTGTAGCTATTGTACAAATATGGATCTCCATCCCTATTTTCTCCCAATGAATATCCCTTCCAACAATTGCAGAAAAATTGGCAAAGGATGGAACGATACAATAATCGCAGATTAAATCTTCGTTATTTCAAAATCAGAGACTTAGTTCTACGAAAGATAAGTCATAATATCCAGGAAGTCAATGCTGAAAAGTTAGGACCAACTTGGGCAGGACCTTATCAGATTTCAGCTATAACCGGTAAAGGGTCATATCAACTAGAAAATCAATATGGAGTGAAATTACCAGGTAATTGGAAGGTGTCTCACGTCAAAAAATATTATTGTTGAAGATCCTAGATGATACTAAAAGTATGTGCTGCACTTTTTTTCTCTTTGTCCAGTTTTTGTCCTAATTGAGTTTTTCTGGAAAGGTTTTTAATGAATCAGTAACATAAAGCATACTCCGAAGAGGGATCGTTGACAACAACAAGAACTCCAGTGTTTGAATTCTCATACTTTACATTCGAATACTGGGGGAGGGGTTGTTGTATATTAGGGCACTAAAAGTGTCAATGAAACCGGGGACTGCTAGAACCAGAAGTTGTATCTTGAACTTAAAAGTTTAAAAGTTCAATTGTTTTGAAAGACCTCAAATCAAGACATGGGGACTCATGATCAGCCCCGTAGAAATAATATTACAAGTTAGCCACATGTATTGGAAGTTTACTTAAGCGAATGTAAAAAATTTTCTTATGTAAATGTACTTTTGGAAATAGAAGGAACATATTAAAGTCCTTTTGTTTTATCTTATTTCTCGTGTAAATGATATGATATGGTCTTTCTCATTTGAATGTCCACTTCAAATTCTAGTGCTAGAATGAACAGAAGACATCTTCTTCAAGAGCACCGTAAATATAAGGGCGCTCTCTTATGAAACCGCATAATTAAAGGGTAAAAACCGGAATTATGAATGTCCGGTACTAAAGTTATCGAATGTAAAACTTCCCAAACTTTATCAATGGAAAAATAAAAAGATGTCTTTTGCGCAAAAGTTAAGTAAAATATGTGTTTTATTTCAAAAATGTTAAACTCAATAGAGGCTTCAACATAATTAAAAAGGAAAACAAATATATACATTTGTTTGTTTTATCAATAGAGTTCGGAGAACGAGAAGTCTCTACTGCATCTTTTGAAGGTGAAGACTGCTCAGTATCCGGTTCAACACATTCATCCTTGTCATTTTCTTCTTCCTCAACCTTCTTCCTTATTTTCGTGGACTCAGAACAAGTGCTCAAGGAGCTTGAAGTAGTCAGTCGGGCAGGAATATTCTCGAAGGCGGTTGTCTCCAAATTGAGAGCTTTAGCAATGTAGTCATCTATATTTTCAATGTAAGTTTGTTTCCAGGGTTGTTGATTTTATCCATGGAAGTTGACTCGTGTTTGACCACCAAAGTCACAACATCATACAGCTCACCCCACTTGGCATTCAACCCAGCAAGCTCCGTATGCAACTGAGTGGCTTCTTGGCTATGGCCCATTTTTTTCTTGCTTAGTTTGTTCCAACCGAGCCTCGAGTTCGCCCATCCGAGCAAGCCTTGACTCTAAAGCTGAGAGATGCTAAGAAAGTTTATCTCGTTCAGTAGCAAGTTGATCCTGCTCAGTAGCAAGTGTCTTTTTTCTAGGATTATCTTCTATACGCCCTCGGAGGCGAGGAGGTTTTCCTATAAAGTCAAAAAGTTAGAGTTGCCAAAGATATATGTTATCCAGTGAAAGGGAAAAAGAGAATAATGAAGTCGTACCCCGGCAGAAAAATGCATGTTGTTATTGATTTAACACTCTACGAAGAGATCGTTCATTTTTCTCCAGTCCTTATCCGAAGCTAATGCTTTAAAGTAGTTGGTAACTCCCACTGGTTTGGAAAGCTAGTGGCAGTCATTCTAAATTGAAAAAGTAACATTGCGTTTACCATTGGTGTTTTGGATGAGTATCAAGAAGGCGTTTACTATGTTCCCTTAATCGGATGACCGAGGGAAACACACATCTTCCTCTTTCTCGATTGGTGTCGGTGGCGAGGCAGGAGCTGGTGATGCAGCAACTAATGTTGGAATATAAGATGGAGGAACCTCAGACGTGGAAACTTTTTGACCGAAGGCAATAATTAGAGCCCAGCAGCGGGACTCAGCATTCTCAACCAAGTCTAACTATGTGAAGAGTCTTTCTATGTCCTCCTGTTGATTTGATGGAGTTTTTCTTTTTTGTTTTCTCTGAAGAGAAACCGTTTCATCACCGTCCTCGGTTTATTCTTCGTCAAGGACTATTGTGTCTTGCCCTACCTGGGTTTCTTCAATGGTTGGAGGCTTCTGCTGAGCCTCAGCCTTGGAGGTATGTTTTCTTTTTTGGGTTTTTCCCTTGGGATGGGGACTCAAGGAAGATGTGCCTTCAGCAAAAGTAAGAGCAGCATCACGAGATTTCTTCTGGTAAAGGGCTTCTTGAATTCGTTGTTGAGCCACCTTCGGGTCATGTGATACCTTGATAGTGGGACAAACAGAACATCCCTTTGGAAGGCCAAAATTTTGTGGAAAAAAGTCAAAATATTTATACTGTATTAAGTTAAAGATTAAAAAAGAAAAAAGGAAAGTTTTACTCACCATGGTTCCTTTCCTTCCAGGTGAACCTGTTTAAATTTTCCTTCCACTTATTGGAGTCCGGTGTGAAAATATCTAAAATAATTTAACCCATTGGGTTAGGTTTGCAACTACCGGAGGAACCCAACGGGTGGCTGAAATAAGAGGAGAAACAACTTAGAAAGAGGAGGAAATTACTTTAACACAATGAAGAGGGATATGAAGAAAACTTACGAGTCTAGGTCTAGGATTCAGGAATAGGAAATGATGATGCTAGTAGAATTTCCGTGAGCAACTGATATTCTGCTTAAAGTATGTATATTTATATGCATATTGCCTCGCATTTCACTCATGTTTCATAGATTTCAGATGTGTAATGTAATGGTTTGTGCTAATTAGTGGTATTTTTATGTGTAGGAATCATCTAGAGGCAGTTTGGGACGAAGATGCACGAATTGAAGCGAAAATGGGACGAAATGAGGAAAATCCACAAAGTAGTGCCACAGGAAGCATGGGGCGCTACGTGTGGCGCACAAAATTGAGTCTCCAAAGTTC
Organism: Nicotiana paniculata; assembly: GCA_005239505.1. Lineage (NCBI taxonomy): Eukaryota > Viridiplantae > Streptophyta > Magnoliopsida > Solanales > Solanaceae > Nicotiana > Nicotiana paniculata. The sequence goes on along the minus strand of ML335419.1, from coordinate 88,304 downwards.
CAGTGCCAGAGCTAGCGCCCCACGCTATCGTGGGTGCTGGTGATGTGAAGTTGTCCTATTTTTCCCGGGACTTGGTTATTTCGACCCCAAGACGCCCCTAATTCGTATAAAAGCAAACTTAAACATATATTGGCAAGGGAGACACAAGTTTGAGAGAGAAATACAAGTATGAAAAACTCGGGAGCATGGAATTCATCAATTATTCTTCTAGTATTCATAGCTTTTATGTTTAAAAATAATATTTTGATTATTTTTAGCAACATGAGTGGATAAGAATCTTATTATTTTTGGGTTATGGGTCACTTTTGACTATTGTAATTTGACGGTTAATTGTTTTGCTTGATTTTATCATATCAATTCTTTTATTTAAATCTTGCACTTACATATTCTATTGCATAGCTAACAATAGAGTACTATCTACGAATTTATAATTGAACTCCAAAGTGGGAACTATAAATTGCATGTACGAATGAATAGAGTTAGATTTTGAATCCAGGAATCGAAGAATAGATTCATGATTAGGATAGACATATTCTAGCTGCCTTAATTGGTTATTTTTGCAAGAAATATACATGCATTCTTCTCAAGTTTGACTCAATAGACAAATAGTCTTAGGTTGACTTGAATAGGTGAGTGAAGCGTCGAAAGAACTTCGCGAGCAAAAACCCTGCTAATCAAGAAAATTGGATAAGTCAAGTGATTCCATCAATCCAAAAAATGCAATAGGAGAGACGTTAATCCCATAGCACTGGAATATCTCCATCTTATTAAATTCTTCCTAATTGTTTGTTTTCTCTACTCGCGATCTTATTTTCTCGCTTACTTATTAATTCATAGTAATTTAGTTATAAAAATCGCAATAATCTTCTTCACACTTGAGCATTAAATATAAAAATAGCTTAGATTGGCAAATAGTTGATCATAAATCCTCGTGAGAATGATACTTTCTTATCACTTTATTACTTGTCGACCACGTTACTTGCGTGTGCGTTTGGACCCAACAAGTTTCGGTGTCGTTGCCGAGAATTTAGAAATTAGTTATTTGTATGAAATAATCTCTCATTTGTTTTTGTTTAAGTGTTAATATGTTTGACTGTTTCTGACTCTGCAGGTGTTCACCTTGAATGCTAAGAAGAAGAAACAGTTTGAAAAGCCTTCCCCTCATGATCCTGAGTTCGAAAGACTCTTCCATAGGTTAAGGAGGGAGGCAGAAGAAAGAGCAAGAATTGCAAAGTTAGGTATTGTAGTCAAACCACAACCATAATGAAGAAAGGCTGATGATTTAGGCCGCACGTCCTAGTCTTTCTAATATGACTCTAGCTATTGTGAAGCCTGACATCAAGGGACACTTTGAGCTCAAACATTACATGGTGCAGCTTATTAATTCCACAAGGCAGGGTGCGGGTCTATCTCATGAAGATCCGCAACGGCAAATTCAGAACTTTTTGGAGATCATGAATACATACAACTATCCAAACGTATCCATAGACTATGTTAGACTGACTCTGTTTCCCTTTTCACTGCTGGGTGAAACAAAGGAATAGTTAAATAAAGACCCTGCAAACTCGATCCACACTTGGGATGATTTGGAACGATTGTTCTTAATCAAGTTTTTCCCCCACAAAGAAAACAAAGTTGCTGAGGAGCTAGATTCTTGGGTTTTAACAATGAGATGGTGAAACTTTTCATCAAGGCTGCGAAAGATACAAGAAAATACTCAAAGACTGCCCACATCATTGTCATACTGATGAGGTATTGGGACATTCTTTTCTTGATGGGTTGGACGATACCTCCAAATTGAATCTATACTCAGCTTGTGGAGGAAGTTGCATGCAAAACCCATACATTGATATTCAGACTCTGCTGAAAAATTTCACTGCAAATAATCATAATTGGTAAGTTGAGAGTGACTCATGAAGGATGATAAAACAAAAAGCAACAGGCACACTCGAACTGGATGAGATGTCTTCCATACAAGAAAATATTGCTAAACTAAACAACCAAATGGCTCAGATGGAAATGGATCAAGGACATCAAATGCAACAGGTTCAGAGGATGGCTATATGTTATGCAATATGTGTCCATATGAGTAATCAATGTCCAGTGAATCCTGAATCTTTTTATTATGTGGGCCAGCAAGGTAGAGGTCTAATGAACACGAATAATAAATATGGGAATACCTATAATCCCAACTGGAGGAATCACCCGAATTTCTCATGGGGTGGGAACCAGACCACTCAAAATCAATACAGGCCTTAAGGGAACTATAATTAGCCTCAAAAGCCACCTCAACAGGTAGAATAAAGCACTAATGATATGTTGAAAATGTTGCTGATTAACAAATAGATGCTTCAAATAGATAATCAACAATTCAGGACTGAATTTTGAAATGTAGAGAGGCAGATTAAGCAGTTGGCTGCATAATAAAATACTCGACTTGCAGGGTCCCTTCCAAGTGATACAGATAAGAATTCTTAGGTAAATTTTAACTTTGAGTAATGACATAGAATTAGAAGAAGTCCCAAAAATAAAGAAAGAACAAGTCACTCCTAAGGGTGAACTGATCCTCAAAACATTGGGAAAAGATGAGAAAGAAATTGAAGAAAGTGAAAAGACTCTGATTTCCAAGGCCACCACCTCCTTTCCCACAAAGATTGAAGATGAAAAGTGATGATAGGATCTTCAATAAATTTCTTGATATGTTGAGTTAATTTTAATTGAATCTTCAACAGGTTTATTTGCTACATGAAAATCCCAAAATATGGTAAGTACAAAAAGATATTGTGGCTAAGTAAAGGAGGTTGACTGAGTTTGAGACTGTGGCACTTACTGAAGAGTGCACCTCAAGAATTCAAACAAAATTACTGCAAAAGTTGAAGGATCTAGGGAGCTTCATCATACTTGTTCGAACTGGTGGGGTAGGTGTGGGACGAGCACTTTGTGACTTGGGAGCTAGCATAAATTTGATGCCCCTATCAATTTTCAGTCGATTGGGGTTAGGAGCTTCAAGGCCAACTACTGTCATGTAGCAGCTTGCTAGTAGATCTATTGTCCATCCCGAGGGGGTGATAGAAGAAGTGCTACTACAAATTGGGCTATTTATGATGCTAGCAGATTTCATTATACTTGATTATGAAGATGATGAACAAGTCCTCATCATCTTGGCACGATCTCTATTAGCCACCGTTGATGTTGTGATCAAAGTTCGGGAGGGAAAAATGATCCTCTGGGTTCATAATGTGGAAGCAGTCTTTAATGTATACATGGAAATTCAGATGCTAAGTCATTATGAGGATCTAGCTATGATATATATGATTGAAAAAGAAAAAAAAAGGGTGTGGGTACATATCTGAATGACTCTCTATAGAAACTAGTTATGTTTTTTGACAACATTGACTCGGATGATGAAGTAAAGGAGATGGTGCATAATATGGACGCATGCGCTTACATAAAAGGACTGATCGATTTCGAGCCTCTAGATAGAGCAACAGACCCATGGTATGCTGACTATATGAACTTCATTATAAGTGGGGTGACTCCGTCAGAGTTATATGCAGATGGTAAGAGGAAATTCATCCATTATGTGAGTCTCTATCTATGTGATGAACCATTTTTGTTTAAGTAGTGTGCAAATCAGCTGGTGCGCCGATTTGTTCCTGAGGAGGATATGGAGGCAAGTTTACATGATTGCCATGCATCACCATATGGGGGCACTATGGTGGAGACATAATGGCTGCAAAGGTGTTATAGTCGGGATTCTATCATCCTAAGCTATTCAAGGATTCACATGCTTTTGTGAAGATGTGTGATAGGTACCAAAGGACGGATACAATTTTGAGAAGGCATGAGATGCCATTGAAGTACATACTTGAGGTCGAAATCTTCGATGTTTGGCGAATAGACTTTATAGGGTCGTTTCCAGCATCAAATGGCCATCAGTACATCTTTGTTACAGTTTACTATATGTCAAAGTGGGTTGAGGTCGTGGCTTTGCCTACGAATGATGCTAAAGTGGTGGTGAGCTTTGTGATGAAAAATATTTTCACCAAATTGGAGACTCCGCTTGATTTGATAAGTGATGAAGGTACTCACTTTTGTAACAAACTATCGGGCAACCTCTTAGCTAACTATGGGGTGAGATACAAGGTTGCATTTGCTTATCATCACAAACCAGTGGTCAAGTGGAGGTCTCAAATAGGGAGGTGAATTTTTTTTTGGAGAAGATAGAGAGAACAATTAGTAAGGATTGGTCTAGCAAGATAGATGACGCTTTGTGATCATACTGCACGGCATACAAAACTCCAATTGGCGCTTTGCCGTACAAGTTAGTTTATGAAAAAGTTTGTCACATGTCCGTTGAGCTTGAACACAAGGCATATTGGGCAATCAAGAAATTCAACTTTGATATGGATCTAGCTGGGGGAAAACAAATGTTGCAACTGAATGAGTTTGAAGAGTTTCGACTGCAAGCATATGAAAATGTGAAGTTGTATAAAGAGAAAACAAAGAGATGGCATGACAAACACATTTTGCATCGTGAGTTCGAACTCGGTCAAGTTGTTCTATTGTTCAATTCAAGATTGAATCTCTTTTTTGGGAAGCTCAAGTTTAGATGTTCAGGTCTGTTTCAATTAGTGTGGATTACAAATAATGGAGCCGTTGAGCTAAAGGATCCCGAAAACAATGGCACATTTATAGTCAATGGGTATAGCGTAAAACATTATTGGGGCAGTGGAATTCGTCGTCACAAAACTTTGATAGACTTGGTGGATGCGTGAGGGAACGTGTTGCGTCATTCCACAATGTTAAATCAGGCTCTGGGAAGCAACCCAATTTTCAGTGCTTTCGTAGCTTAGCTTTTTATTTTTATTTTAGTCAGAGTAGACTAGATTTTTTAGTTTTCCTTGTAATCATAGAAATCATAGGTAGGAATGGTGTGAGATATGTATAATTGATGTATTAAGTGCTCGGGTTGGGGTGATATTTATTAAAAAAGAATTTCGAAACTAGCACCCAGGCCAGCGCCCACGTTGCCTGGGGCGGACAAAATAGAATGTTTAAAATCCCCAACGGCAAGCCTAGCGTGGGGCGCTGGGCTGGGGGTTAAGTCATTTTTATTTTTTTTTCTTTTCTTTTCATTTTTAATTTTTTAGTTAAATTAGTAACCTATATAACCTGACCCAACTACCCACCTACACTCACACCACCCACACCATGTATCTTGTATTATGTAAGTTGTATCACTTTTGTTTGAAGTAGTTAGTGTATTATACTAGTTGTAGTAATTTGGAGTCAAGTATTGCTTGCTTACACTAACGCTAAGTCATGGCCATGTTCTCATACTTTAATTGTGTGGAATAGTTAGTGATTTACAATTGTGTGGCATGGGGAAGTCTTGAGTACCCATCGCTTTGTGATGCAACATTTGTGCACTTTGAACCACTATTGTGAGTAGATTATATAGAGCCTTTGGTTTTAAGTGTGGGGTCATCTTTGAATCTTACGATGACCTTGGGCGAATTTCTTGATTCTTACTCACATTCATGATTATCGTGTTAAGGTTGCTATGGCTTGTGACTATGCTACCAAGGAAAAAGGAGTGGGGAAATCCTCTACTACTGCTCCCCCTCCCAAAAAATGCAAGAAAGGTGAAGGTTCATCTCGCCAAGCTAAAGGGAAGCAAGTTGCTAGCGGGTAGAAGAAGGAACCATCAGGTTCAGGGTCTTATTTGGATCTAGGTCGTGAGGATGCAATCCAGTTGTATCATACCTTTGTTCTATATGGGCGGTACGTCTCCAAAATGGGAATTAATGTGAAAACTCTGCAAAAGAACTTGTCGGATGTGCTTGCCCAGTTGAGAGAAATGAAGATGGATAAGATCCTAGAGTTCCTAGAACATGAAAATTTGAGCATGGTCCGGGAACTTTATGCAAATTGGAGGCGGGAATTGGTCACGTCATGGGTTGGAGGAAGGTAATACCATTGGACAGGGCCTCCTTATGTAAATTTTTGTGAGTTGATAGCCCTAACTCACGAAGGGTGAAAATGTTTGTCAAAATAAAAAGCTACCAGGCTATACTTCACACTCTATTGGAATCGATTCTAATGCAAAATGGCCACAGACTAAAGGGAATTCCCATCTGGAGATGCTCCACTTCGATTTCAACAAGACTGCCCAGGTGTGGCAAATCTTCGTGCATGCTAGACTAATGCCGGTTGAGCACAATAATGAATGCACTCGAGCCCGAGTGTGTTTGATATTTTTTATGATGGTTGGGAGACCCATCAATGTGGGTGAGATCATGCTAGGGGAGACGACCCGCACCCGCTTTGGGAGAAAACTGAAAAGATTCTTCTTTGGCAACCTCTTGATGTAATACATGTTCTCCAGCGAGGTCCCTGAGTAGCCCCACTATGATGAGCCGGTGGAGGCACCAAGGAGTTTGTTGGACATTACATCCTTGTTGGAGTCTACGTCCAATCTAAGCCAGGCTACAAGGAATGAGAGGGATGAAAACTTCAACAGGTATCTCTACAGTACCCTAAATGTGATAATGAGCAGGCTAGGTGTGGTTGATGAGGAGCGTCTGCATCCACGCAATGATATCTCCAGTTCTTCAAAGGAGATAATGGGGATTGTGCCTGATAGTCCCATCCACCCATCAGAGGATGAGAACATCATTAAAGGCTGACGAGTGCAAAGCTGGTGTATAAAACTTTGGCTCGCTAGTCAGAAATAGTATAATAATAAATCATCTCCACATGGATTGGTTTAAATAATGTTCTAATAAATCTTCAGCGTAGCACTATCCAGGAAAATAAACCTTTGATTTATGTTATTATCGACTAATAATAAAAATTAAGATTATCGATTGTGAGAAAATTATGGAAATTTAATTACTAATTAGTAATGAATGAATGTCAAGGTAAGAAGTAAGGGTTGTAACAAGATATCTGATCAACTATTATTTCAGGTAACTCCGTGCTAAGTTCACTCTTATTCTATTGGGTCTTTCGATTTTAACAGGTGATTAGGCTATCTTAAGGATTCAAATTCTTCGTCCTAATGAATGAGAGTTTTGTTAACCAACATAATGGCATGTCCTATGAACATATGCAAATATTACAGTGAAAAAATGATCTTTAGAAGAATGTCTCTCGACTATTCCTCAAGATTGAGTCAATTGATAACTCTCTAAGCTCTTTATTTATGAGAGGATTAAAATAAACCCAAACAAGATAACACAATATGAATTTCAGAAACACTTCTCTTTCGATTAAAGTAAAACAACAATTGGCCTTGCAATTCAATTAACAACTCATTCAACGAATTTGGCCAACTAATAGATAGTAAAACCCAAAACAGTAGTCAAATCACAATATCCGTCAATAATCTTAAGGATGATTACTCTATAGTGGAGAAGTTATTCATCACAAGAGTATTAGAAGAACAAGAAGACATTACAATTCAAAAATTCAAACAAACTTCTGTATTGAATGGATTGGATGAAGTAATTGGAGCCTCTGTTGTTTCCTTCTTCTCCCCAAAAAGTGCTCCAATGTCCGAGATACCTTGTTTTAAGACGAGCTAGGCTTCATATAGGTCAAAAAGAGTCGCCTCCAAATGTACCAAAATAGGCCTGGGTAAAGTTCTTAGAAACGGATGTGCGCCGGCCGTGCATCTGGAGGTGTGATCGCGCTTATGGCCGCGCATGTCTGGCAGAAACACTTGTGCGGTCATGTGTACGCTGGGGGTCTCTCATGTGCGGCGGCACATCTGAGTTTCGCTCCTACTCAACTCTTTTTTTCTCCCGTTAAGTGCACTATCCGTCCGTTGATCCCCGAACACGATCCCGAATTAATTCCTTGAGCTTTTACTCAGACATCAAATCTCTAATAGCTCGAATTAGCTCCAAAATCTCTGCATAACTCGGAATTTCTCCTACAAGGCATAAAACACACACTCAGTGCAAAACAATACCATTTAAAGCTCAAACACTAATAAAGTGCAGTGAATTAGAGTGTAATACGTGACCAAAATACGCAATTATAGCCTCCCATGAACACCCCATACTTAAGCCATTACTCGTCTTTGAGCAATCAAACTACACTTCACATAGAATGCGGCTTTTGCCAATAATTCTCATAACTATATCACACTAAGACTCTTTGAAACAGATTAAGTACAATATCGTGACATGTTAACCTCAAGATTTGACTCAAAAGCACCACGCATTATTTATAACCCGCTCACTTACTCTAACCCATAAGTCAATGACATTACCTTTCCTTCATGAATTAAATGCCCTCACACGACAATAGAGAGTAGTTCCACACACAATAGAAATTAAGAACATTTAGGAACTTAATATAGAAAGAATTCGCTCACTCTCAGAAACAACATTCATATGCCACAAAAGACATATAGCCCGTAGTGTACTACTCTACTAATTGAGCTCATTCAGTCAAAGATCAAGTAAGACTTTATTTGGTTGGGATGTAGGCTTCAGGATGTGTACGATACACTTGGATATAAGAGTGAGTACACCTCCCTAAGCACTTTAATACATACACTTAACCGTTGAAAACACCACACTTATGTCAAATCATAACTCCACCTTCACATTGATTTACATTAACACCCTACTTATTTAAGCAAAATTACATCAAGACACACCACTATCAAATAATAGTTTGCAGAGCAATACAACTCTTTTTTTTCAATTCAAGTGGCTCTTACTTTTTCAATAAAATTCACCTTTCTCCCTATTTCATTAGTTCCACTAAAAAACCAAACCAACCACCCCACACTTTCACTTTTACAAAGTTCATAACTAATTAAAGTGCTCACGATAGGTAAAAGGTTCAAATAGATAGTCAATTCAAACAAATGGATACGACTTTTAATGTGGATGCCAAAGAAACAGGATTACAGGCTCAAAGGGGTTAACTAAGATACATATTAATTAGGTGGGTAAATACATATAACTCGCTCAATAAAGAAATGCCTATATCACTTTTAAGACTGAATAAAACTACTATTTTGCTTTGCAAATATACAGGGCAAGTTCTAGATACCAGATGCAATGCAAAGAATAACACAAAACCTTTTACACACATGGCACATAACTCACTCAAGATCGGAATCACGACACTCTAGTTAGAGCAGTTAAGCAACGTTAAGATAATACTATTTAGGTACTTATACAAGAGTCAAAAACTGATCCTCAGCGTCACAACTAAAGCACTTACTATTCTCAACGCATAATAAAGTTAAGATATATTTCCTTCAATTCAAATCATAGCACGCGGTTTCCTACTCATCTATAAAACAAAAACTAACTACACCCAATTCAAACAAAACCCTTGGAAAAGGATCGTGGAACAAAGAAAAATCAAGGCGAAATTAATACACTACCTAACAAAAGAAAATCTTTTTGTCTTTATATTTCGAATTTAATCCCTCAAGAAACCTGTCGAATGATATCCATCGTTCGGAAAAATAAAAAATTTTAAATATTTTTATGTTTTTTTCATTCTTTATTCAATTATTTTCTATGTCTAACAACTACAACTAACAAGGAAAAAAACTAATATACCTACATACAAATATCCCCCACCCCACACTTCAAGTTGTGGCATGTCCCCGTGACATACAATTAAAAATCATAAGGTAACGGAGACTTCCCCGAATATCTAGTCAGGGTCTGAGTTAAAGTCCGACTCCATTCCTTGCACCCGAACTAATGCACACATCCACGCAGACAACTTCTTCTCAGCCTTTTTGGGATACTCCCGACACTTATCTTTCTCGCTCACTGCAGACTTCTCTTTTGAGCCCATCACTTTCCACTCGACACTTGCAACTGGCTTTCCTTTTTTCACCCCCTATTCTACATCCATCTTGAAAGTCACAGTTTCCTCACCCACTCTAAGCATGTTTTTTATCTCATGTATATATGTAATACCATTCTACCCGTCGCTAAGAATGATCTTCTTAGGATGAGCACTCTTTGTTTTCCTCCATATTTACCACTATAAAATTGACAGGAAGTACAAATTTAACACAAACTAACACATATTCCACTATTCCCCCGGGTATTAAAGTCGTTTAGTTTGCCAGCTGCAAAGATATTGGTGTAGAACTTATCTCTCCGACCTCCTTCTCCAGTTTCATGTAAATAGATAAAGGCATTAAATTAATTGAGGCACGAAAATCACATAAAGATTTATCAAAATTTATAGTTCCTAATGAGCACGGTATAGTAAAACTCACTGGATCTCCACACTTTTGTGGGAGTTTATTTTGTAATATTGCACTGCAAAGCTATGTAAGCTTGACCACTAAGGTCTCATCTACTTTCCTCTTCTTCGTAAGGATCCCATTCAAGAATTTTGGATAAGAAGGCATTTTGTGAGAGCACTTCTGTGAATGGTAAATTTACATAAACCTGTTTCAGCACATCTAGAAATCTCTCAAACTACTTGTCCAACTTTTCTCTACATAGCTTTTGAGGGAAAGGTAGAGCACACATATGCTTTCTCTCCTCTGGTTCTTCTCTTCTCGATTTTTCTTTCTTCTTCATTTTCTCAGCTTTCGTCGGGCCATTACTCTTCTTGTCATCATCACTTTTCAGCTGCTCCGCACTTTCTTTTTCAAGTCTCATATATTTTTGGATTAGGGTGAGATCTTTCAACGCTTGCCCACTTCTCAAAGTTACAACATTTACTGTTTCTTTGGGATTTTTTCAATATTAGCACGGAGAGTTCCTGGAACCCTCTATGATAATATCATTGCAATCTGTTCCACTTGCTTCTCTAAATTTTGAATTGTCGACCCTTGTATTTCAAATCTTTCATCAGTTTTCAAAATGAAAGCCTTCATTAGATCTTCTAGGTACCACTGATTTGACTGTTGAGGCTGAAAATGTTGCCTCAGCCGATTCATAAAACTAGGAGCTCCTTTTCCCTGAGATCTGGATTGATTTGTTGTCATGCATTTGCAGTACCATCAGGTGAACTCCATAAAACATGGGATGACTCTTACCCATTACATTAAAATTATAATTTCATACAACATTCACTTCCTCAATAGAGTCTTGACACTCACGAGTAGAGTGTCGCAATCCACAAATGTCACACCTGTCACGACCCCAAATCCTAAATCGGTCGTGATGGCGCCTATCGTGGAACTAGGCTAGCCAACAATCAAATACTGACATAATATTTTCATAATTTCCAAATTTTTCCCGATATTTCAAGAAATTCTAACGCTCAAGCAGTTAAAGTAACAAAACGAATAAAACAATCTAAACACTGCCCAAAAACATGTAGTCAACTGTCATGAGCATCTAGGAGTAGTACAAAATAACCCTACTGTCATAATACATCAAGACTCAGAACGAGGAACTAAATACAAAACAAGATATGGGAAAAGAGATGTTATGGACGCTGAACAACTACCTCGAAGTCCCAACTACGGCTCCGCAAGAGGGAAGAAAAACTAGCGCTCGGTACCAACACCTGTATCTGCACGCAAGGGTGCAGGGAGTAATGTGAGTATGCCAACTCAGTATTAATGAAAATAAATCAAGTCTAAGCAGTAACAAACATATAGGGTCAAATCATCAATTCATAATAAGCACAACCTTTCTTTCTAACAGTGTATACATTAAATCAACAGCCTTTAAAATCCATCTTCAGCAAAAGTCCTTTGAAAAGTGTGATTTTCAACAATTTAAGAAAAATACCCAAAGAGTTTAGTGTAAAATGAAATAAATCATAAATGGCCACTCAGGCCAAAACATGTACCATAAACCGCCCCTCGGGCAAATCATCACTCAGGATCACTCACTCAGCATGCATCACAATCACTCAATATCAGCCCCTTGGGCAACCTCAATGTCACTCCTTCCTCCCAATCACTCGTCACTCGGCACTCGGCACTCGCACTCAGCACTCGCACTCAGTAGGTACCTGCGAACACTGGGGGTGAGTACACACTCCAGAGGGGCTCCTACAGCCCAAGCACTAATATCAAGCCACCTCGTGGAATATCATATACTCACAATCAAGCCCTCGGCCTCACTCGGTCAGATCTCTAAAAAATCCCCTCGGGCTATCAGTAAAATGGGGTACACGACCCAAAAACGTCATTTTATATCTCAAAATAGTGTAAATAAGGCTGAGTTTCGAAATCAATTAAACATATTACGACTAAGTGTAAATCATAAGTCAACATAGTGAGGAAAAATAGTAAAATCCCCCAAGGGGTCTAAACAGGTCGGCACAAGGCCCCAACCATGGCTTACAGCCGAATATAACCATAGTCCGAAAACACAATTTAACATATGATTTAAAAGTAAATACGCAATTCAATAGTTGCCACGGGAAGGACCAAGTCCAAATCCCCAAGAAGTGCATGCCACACACTCGTCATCAAGCATATGCGCCACTCCAAAAATAGTTAGAAAATATAAAGACGAAGTTTCATACCCTCAGCAAAAGATTTACAGTCATTACTTACCTCAAGCCGACCCAAATACTAATCCGCGATGCTCTTGCCTCTCGAATCGGCTTCCGATTTCTCCGAATCTATCCAAACTAGATTAATATCATCAAAATTTTCTAGGGATACGAAACCCATTCAAAAATTATCAAAATTAGGCACAATTCCCGAAATTAGCCAAACCCGAACCCCGGGCCCACGTCTCAGAATTCTATAAAAATCGCATCACAAGAAGCCGTATCTTTTCCCGAGTCTATACATATAAAATGCATCAAAATCCGACCACAATTGACCCCTAAATTCCTTAATTATAAGCCTCAATTCCCAAACCCTAAACCCACAATTTATGAAATTAAATTCAACTAATTCCAAGCCTAATATGTCAAATAACAACATAGCATCGATCTTTTAGTCCAAGAAACATACCTCCACAGAAGACCCTCGAAATACCTCTTCAATTTGCTCCCAAAATGCCTCAACCCGCATGCAAAAGTGATGAAAGTGCCAAAATTCGCGAAGGCAGTTATTTATTTTTCCCGCGGTCCCAGGTGCGCACTTGCAGAAATCCTCTTAAGGCCCATTCCTCGCACCTGCAGTTAATCACCCACACCTGTGGCTTCACAGGTACGGTCAAAGTCTCGCACCTGCGACTTTCCTTCAGCCCGACCAAATTTCGCACATGCGCTCCACTTACCACATCTGCGGACTCGCAGGTGCGGCCCAAACCTCCTCTTCTACGGTCCTACCTATCTCCCCTAATCGCACACCTGCTCATGCTGGCACACAGACAGAGGCATCGCACCTACGACTACCCTTCCGCAGGTGCGGCCACACCAGAAGCCTCGCACCAGCAGCTCCTTCAGCTGCATTTTTCCAACTTAAATCCTTCTGATGACTATCTGAAATCATCCCGAGCCCCTCGGGACTCCCAACAAAAAATACAAACAAGTCCCATAACCTTATTCAAACTTAGTCGAGCCTTCGAAACACCCAAAACAACGCTAAAACACCAAGATCACGTCGGATTCAAGCCTATGAACTTTGAGATTTCTAAATTTCTCCAATGATGCCGAAACCAACCAAAACACGTATGAACGACGTGAAAATTTGCACACACCTCCAAAATAACACTATGAACTTGATCCAACTTTCGGAATTCCATTCCGACCCCGATAGCAAATTCTTCACTGCCGACCGGAAATCACCAAAAACTCAACTTCGCCAATTCGAGCCTAATTCTACACGCGACATCAAAACCACATTCCGATCACACACCTAAGTCCCAAATCACCTAACGAAGCTATCCGAACCATAAAATCTACACTCCAATGTCGTTTACCAATGAGTCAACTCCAGTTGACTTTTGCAACTATTAAGCCAATTTAAGAGACTAAGTGTCTCAGTTCTTACCACGACCACCCCGAACCCGAACCAACCGACCCAACACATCATAATTAGGTTAACTAGCACATAGCAAAGATGAAATAGGGGAAACAGGGCTAATCTCACGGAATAATCGGCCGGGTCGTTACATCCAAGGTCCCACAAACCACCACGGAGAGTTCCTGGAACCCTCTCTGATAATATCATTGCAATCTGTCCCACTTGCTTCTCTCAATTTTTAACTGATGACCCTTGTAATTCAAATCTTTCATCAGTTTTTAAAATGAAAGCCTTCATTAGATCTTATAGGTACCACTGATTTGACTGTTTAGGCTGCAATTGTTGCCTTAGCCGGTTCATAAAACTAGGAGATCCTTGTCCATGAGATCTGGGTTGTTTTGTTGCCATGCATTTGCAGTACCATCAGGTGAACTCCATAAAAACATGGGATGACTCTGACCCATTACATTAAAATTATAATTTCGTACAACATTCACTTCCTCAATTGAGGCTTAACACTCATGAGTAGGGTGTCGCAATCCACAAATGTCACACCTGTCACGGCCCCAAATCCTAAACCGGTCTTGATGGCACCTATCGTGGAACTAGGCTAGCCAACAATCACATACTAACATAATATTTTCGTAGTTTCCAAAACTGTCCTGATATTTCACAAAATTCTAACGCTCAAGCAGTTAAAGCAACAAAATGAATTAAACAGTTTATACACTACCCCAAAACCTGGAGTCAATTGTCATGAGCATCTACGAGTACTACAAAATAACCCTACTATCATAATACATCAAGACTCAGAACGAGGAACTAAATACAAAACAAGACATGGGAAAAGAGATGTTATGGATGTTGAACAGCTACCTCGAAGTCCCAACTCCGGCTCCGCAAGAGGGAAGAAAAACTAGCGCACGGTACCAGCACCTGTATCTGCACACAGGGGTCCAGGGAGTAATGTGAGTACGCCGACTCAGTATTAATGAAAATAAATCAAGTCTAAGAATTAACAAACATAGGATCAAATCATCAATTCATAATAAGCACAGCCTTTCTTTCCAACAGTGTATACATTAAATCAACAGGCTTTAAAAGACAACATCAGCAAAAGTCCTTTGAAAGTGTGATTTCCAACAATTTCAGAAAAATACCCAAAGGGTTTAGTGTAAAATGAAATAAATCAAACCGCCCTCGGGCAAATGATCACTCAGAATCAGTCACTCAGCATGCATCACAATCACTCAATATCAGCCCCTTGGTCAAGCTCACTGTCACTCATGCGTCCCAAACACTCGTCACTCGGCACTCGGCACTCCCACTCAGTAGGTACCTGCGAACACTGGGGGTGTGTAAACACTCCGAAGGGGCTCCTACAGCCCAAGCGCTAATATCAAGCCACCTCGTGGCATATCATATTCTTACAATCAAGCCCTCAGCCTCACTCAGTCAGAAACTCTAAAAAATCCCCTCGGGCTATCAGTAAAATGGGGTACACGACCCAAAAACATCATTTTATATCTCAAAATAGCGTAAATAAGGCTGAGTTTCTAAATCAATTAAACATAATACGACTGATCGTAAATCATAAGTCAACATAGTGAGGAAAAACATTAAAATCCCCCAAGGGGTCTAAACAGGTCGGCACAAGGCCCCAAACATGGCTTACAGCCCAATATAACCATAGTCCGAAAACACGATTTAACATATTATTTCAAAGTAAATAAGCAATTCAATAGTTGCCACGGGAAGGAGCAAGTCCAAATCCCCAAGTAGTGCACGCCACACACTCGTCATCCAGCATGTGCGCCACTCCAAATATAGTTAGAAAATGCGATGTCCGGGGTTTCATACCCTCAGGATAAGATTTACAGTCATTACTTACCTCAAGCCGACCCAAATACTAATCCGCTATGATCTTGCCTCTCGAATTGGCTCCCGATTTCTCCGAATCTATCCAAACTAGATTAATATCATCAAAATTTTCTGGGGATACGAAACCCATTCAAAAATTATCAAAATTAGGCACAATTCCCGGAATTGGCCAAACCCGAACCCCGGGCCCACGTCTCAGAATTCTATAAAATTGCATCACAAGAAGCCTTATCTTTTCCCGAGTCTATACATATAAAATGCATCTAAATCCGACCACAATTGACCCCTAAATTCCTTAATTATAACCTCAATTCCCAAGCCCTAAACCCCCAATTTATGAAATTAAATTCCACTAATTCCAAGCCTAATATGTCAAATAACAACATAGCATCGATTTTTTAGTCCAAGAAACTTACCTCCACATAAGACCCTCGAAATACCTCTTCAATTTGCTCCCAAAATGCCTCAACCCGCATGCAAAAGTGATGAAAGTGCCAAAAATTCGCGAAGGCAGTTATTTATATTTCCTGCGGACCTGCACCTACGGTCTGAGGTGTGCACTTGCAGAAATCTTCTTAACGCCCATTCATCGCACTTGCAGTTAATCACCCGCACCTACGGCTTCACAGGTACGGTCAAAGTCTCGCACCTGCGACTTTCCTTCAGCCCGACCAAATTCCGTATATGCGCTCCACTTACCACATCTGCGGACTCGTAGGTGTGGCCCAATCCTCCTATTCTAAGGTTCCTACCTAGCTCCCCTAATCTCGCACCTGCTCATGCTGGCCCGCACTTGAGGCGTTGCACATGCGACTACCCTTCCGCAGGTGCGGCCACACCAGAAGCCTGGCACCAGCAGCTCCTTCAGCTGCATTTTTCCAACTTAAATCCTTCCGATGACTATCTGAAATCATCCCGAGCACCTCGGGACCCCCAACCAAAAAAACAAACAAGTCCCATAAGCTTATTCAAACTTATTCGAGCCTTCGAAACACCCAAAACAACTCTAAAACACCAAGATCACATCGGATTCAAGCCTATGAACTTTGAGATTTCTAAATTTCTCCAATGATGCCGAAACCAACCAAAACACGTCCGAACGACATGAAAATTTGCACACACGTCCAAAATAACACTATGAACTTGATCAAACTTTCGGAATTCTATTCCGACCTCGATAGCTAATTCTTCACTGCCGACCGGAAATCGCCAAAAACTAAACTTCGCCAATTCGAGGCTAATTCTACACGGGACATCAAAACCACATTTCGATCACACTCCTAAGTCCCAAATCACCTAACGAAGCTATCCGAACCATAAAATCTACACTCCGATGTCGTTTACCAATGAGTCAACTCCAATTGACTTTTGCAACTATTAAGCCAATTTAAGAGACTAAGTGTCTCAGTTCTTACCACGACCACCCCGAACCCGAACCAACCGACCCAACACACCATAATTAGGTTAACTAGCACATAGAAAAGATGAAATAGGGGAAACGAGGCTAATCTCACGGAATGATCGGTCGGGTCGTTACATCTAAGGTCCCATGAACCACCACGGAGAGTTCCTGGAACCCTCTCTGATAATATCATTGCAATCTGTCCCACTTGCTTCTCTAAATTTTTAATTGACGACCCTTGTACTTCAAGTCTTTCATCTGTTCAAAATGAATGCCTTCATTAGATCTTCTAGGTACCACTGATTTGACTGTTGAGGCTGAAATTGTTGCCTCAGCCGGTTCATAAAACTAAGAGCTCCTTGTCCCTGAGGTCTGGGTTATTTGGTTGCCATGCATTTGCAGTACCATCAGGTGAACTCCATAAAAACATGGGATAACTCTGACCCATTACATTAAAATTATAATTTCGTACAACATTCAATTCCTCAATTGGGGCTTGACACTCATGAGTCGGGTGTCGCAATCCACAAATGTCACACATGTCACAGCCCCAAATCCTAAACCGGTCGTGATGGCGCCTATCGTGGAACTAGGCTAGCCAACAATCACATACTGACATAATATTTTCATAATTTCCAAAACTGTCCTGATATTTCACAAAATTCTAACGCTCAAGCAGTTAAAGCAACAAAATGAATAAAATGGTTTATACACTACCCCAAAACCTGGAGTCAACTGTCATGAGCATCTACGAGTAGTACAAAATAACCCTACTATAATAATACATCAAGACTCAGAACGAGGAACTAAATACAAAACAAGAAATGGGAAAAGAGATGTTATGGACGCTGAACAACTACCTTGAAGTTCCGACTCCGGCTCTGCAAGAGGGAAGAAAAACTAGCGCTCGGTACCAGAACCTGTATCTACACGCAGGGGTGCAGGGAGTAATATGAGTATGCCAACTCAATAATAATGAAAATAAATCAAGTCTAAGCAGTAAGAAACATATATGATCAAATCAACAATTCACAATAAGCACAGCCTTTCTTTCGAACAATGTATACATTAAATCAACATGCTTTAAAAGGCAACTTCAGTAAAAGTCCTTTGAAAAGTGTGATTTCCAACAACTTCAGAAAAATAGCCAAAGAGTTTAGTGTAAAATGAACTAAATCATAAATAGCCACTCGGACCAAAACATGTACCATAAACCGCCCCTCGGGAAAATCACCACTCAGAATCAGTCACTCAACATGCCTCACAATCACTCAATATCAGCCCCTCAGGCAACCTCACTGTCACTTATGTCTCCCAATCACTCGGCACTCGACACTCGCACTCAGTAGGTACCTGCGCTTCACTAGGGTGTGTATAGACTTTGGAGGGGCTCCTATAGCCCAAACGCTAATATCAAGCCACCTCGCGGCATATCATATCCTTACAATCAGGCCCTCGGCCTCACTCAATCAAAACTCTCAAAAATCCCCTCGGGCTATCCGTAAAATGGGGTACTCGACCCAAAAACATCATTTTATATATCAAAATAGTGTAAATAAGGCTGAGTTTCGAAATAAGTTAAACATAATACGACTGAGTGTAAATCATAAGTCAACATAGTGAGGAAAAACAGTAAAAGCGCCCAAGGGGTCTAAACAGGTCGGCACAAGGTCCTAAACATGGGTTACAGCCCAATATAACCATAGTCCGAAAACACGATTTAACATATAATTTAAAAATAAATACACAAATCAATAGTTGCCATGCGAAGGACCAAAACCAAATCCCTAAGTGAGAAAATACGAATTACGGGGTTTCATACCCTCAGAACAAGATTTACAGTCATTACTTACCTCAAGACAGCCCAAATACTAATCCGAGATGCTCTTGCCTCTCGAATCTGCTTCCGATTGCTCCGAATCTATCCAAACCAGATTAATATCATCAAAATTTTCTAGGGATACGAAACCCATTCAAAAATTATCAAAATTAGGCGTAATTCCCAAAATTGGCCAAACCCGACCCCCAAGCCCGCGTCTCGGAATTCTATAAAAATAACATCATTAGAATCCATATCTTTTCCCGAGTCTATACATATAAAATGCATCAAAATCCGACCACAATTGACACCTAAATTCCTTAATTCTATGCCTCAATTTCCCAAGCCCTAAACCCCCAATTTATGCCATTAAATTCCACTAAATCCAAGCCTAATCCGTCAAATATCAACATAGAATCGAGGTTTTAGTCCAAGAAACTTACCTCAATAGAAGACCCTCGAAATCCCTCTTCAATTTTATCCCAAAATGCCTCAACCTGCATGCAAAAGTGATGAAAGTGCAAAAACTTCGCGAAGGCAGTTATTTATACTTCCTGCCTAGTGAAACCGCATCTGCGACCTTCTCTCCGCACCTGCGGTCGCAAGTGCGCACTTGCAGTAACTTCTTAAGGCCCATTCCTCGCACCTGCGGTTAATCACCCGCACCTACGGCTTCACAGGTGCGGTCCAAGTCTCGCACCTGCGACTTTCCTTCAGCCCGACAAAATTCCGCACTTGTGCTCCACTTACCGTATCTGCGGACTCGCAGCTGCGGCCCAAACCTCCGCTTATGTGGTTCCTTCCCATCTCCCCTAATCTGACACCTGCACATATTGGCCCGCACCCACGGCATCACACCTGCGACTACCCTTCCGCAGGTGCGGCCACACCAGAAGCCTGGCACCAGCAGCTCCTTCAGTTGTATTTTTCCAACTTAAATCGTTCCGATGACTATCTGAAATCATCCCGAGCCCTTCGTGACCCCAACCAAAAAACACAAACAATTCCCATAACCTTATTAAAACTTAATCGATCCTTTGAAACACCCAAAACAACTCTAAAACACCAAGATCACATCGAGTTCAAGCCTATGAAATTTGAGATTTCTAAATTTCGCTAATGATGCCGAAACCAACAAAACGTCCGAATGACCTAAAAATTTTCACACACATGACACTACGAACTTGTTCCAACTTTTGGAATTCCATTCCGACCCCGATAGCTAAGTTTCCACTGCCGGCCAAAATCGCCAAAAACTCAACTTCGCCAATACGAGCCTAATTCTACACCGGACATCAAAACCACATTCCGATCAGACTCCTAAGTCCCAAATAACCTAACAAAGCTATTCGAACCATAAAATCTACATTCCGTGGTCGTTTACCAATGAGCCAACTCCCAATTGACTTTTCCAACTATTAAGCCAATTTAAGAGACTAAGCGTCTCAGTTCTTACCACAACCACCCCGAACCCGAACTAACCGACCCAATACATCATAATTAGGTTAAATAGAAAAAAACAAAGCTGAAATAGGGGAAACGAGGCTAATATCACGGCACGACCGGTCGGGTCGTTACAACACCCCACTTGTGGTTGATTCTGCACCTAAGCTATCGTCAGTTGCTCGATGTCCTTAGACATAACTGCAGTTTGGGCTTGCACTGCTTCAGATAATTCTCTTTGGTGAACCCATGTTGATATTCTTCAATCCCCTTGGTCAGTGGACTATTGTTCTACGTCTTCAGATAGTTCATTCAGAAGTGTGACAATATGTTCAAGAGTTTTCTTCATCAGAGGACCTGCAATCACACTATTCAGCAATTTCCTTGATGATGAGTTTAACCAATCCCAGAAGTCCTAGAGTTTTATCTATTGCTCCATTATGTTGTGACGACACCTCTGCAACACCTCCTTAAATCATTCCCATTCCTCGAAGTCCATCAGATGGTTATTGGGATCTTCATTGGGTTTGCCTCTGAATATGCAATTTCTCATAACTACCTGGATGACTCCCTGTTTGAGTTCACAATTGTTCGCGTCAATTTTTGGGGCCTCACACTAGACACCTCCCAGGCCTAGGAGCTGATTTTTAAATTCATCTTCAATCATGGTTCGGTTGAGATTGAACCTTCGATCCCCATCTACTGTTTCATCCGCAACTCCACGGGCTGCTTCAGCTGCTAACCATGCTTCATGTTACTGAATGGCCTCTCTCGCAACTAGGTTCACAATATCTTCGTTGCTCACCATTGTATTTGGTGTTGAAGGATGACCCAACAATAATCCGCTCGATCCTTTCTCAATTCTTAGCTGCCGCAAGTGCTTGTCTAATTCTTGATCGTATGGCACCAATTCCATAGAAGAGGATCGAGTCATACACCGCTGAACTTAACCTGTCGCCCGCACACATAAAAGAAGAACGTAAAATAGGAAAATAAAATAAAATATTTCCTGAATTAGCACTGAAAATTAATTTGAACACTATTAGTCGCCAATCTCGGCAACAACGCCAAAATTTGACTAGCGCAAAACCGGTGTATAAAACATAGACTAACTAGCCAAAGATAGTATACCATTAAATTGTCTCCACAAGAATTGGTTTAAATAATGTTCTATTAAATCTTCAGCTTAACACTATCCAATAAAATAAGCCTTTGATTTATGTTATTATCGACTAATAAATAAAACTAAGATTATCGATTGTGAGAAAATAATAAAATTTAATGACTACTTAGTAATGATTGAATATCAAGGTAAGAAGTAAGGGTTGTGACAAGATATCTGATCAACTATTATTTCAGGTAACTCCGTGCTAAGTTCACTCCTAACTTCTATTGACTCTTTCGATTTCAACAGATGATTAGGCTATCTTAAGTATTCAAATTCTTCTTCCGAATAAACAAGAGTTATGTTAACCAACCTAATGACATGTCCTATGAACATATGCAAAAATACAGTGAATGAATGATCTTTCGAAGAACGTCTCTCGACTATTCCTTAAAATTGGATCAATTAATAACTCTCTAAGCTCTTTCGATTACTTATGATAGGCGTAAAATCAACCAAACAATATAAGATAATGTGAATTGCAGCAACACTTCTCTTTCGATTAAAGTAAAACCACAATCAGCCTTGCAATTCAATTAATAACTAATTCAACAAATTTGGCCAACTAACAGACAGTAAAACCTAAAACAATAGTCAAATCATAACATCCATCAATAACCCTAAGAAGTATTACTCCATATTGGAGAAGTTATTCATCATAAGAGTATTAGAAGAACAAGAATACATTACTATTAAAAAAATCAAACAAACTCCCGTATTGAATGAATTGGATGAAGTAATTGGAGCCTCCATTGTTCCCTTTCCTTTTTCTCTCCAGAAATCGCTTCAAAGTCTGAAATACCTAGTTTTGAGATGATATAGGCTTCGTATAGGTCAAAAAGAGTCGATTTTAAGTTTATCAAAATAGGCCTGGGTAAAGTTCCCGGAAACGAACGTGCGCAGCCGCGCATCTGGAGCTGTGAACACGCTTATGGCCGCGCATGTCTGGCAGAATACTGTGTCACTTGTGTGCTCGTGCGCGCACTGGGGGTCTCTCATGTAGGTTCGCGCATTTGGGTTTCGCTCCTGCTCAACTCTTTTTTTCTCCAATTAAGTGCATTATTCGATGGTTGATCCCCGAACATGATCGCGACTTAACTCTTTGGATTTTTACTCAGACTTCAAGCTCCAAATAGCTAGAATTAGCTCCACAATCTCTACATAACTCGTAATCGCTCCTAAAAGGCATAAACCAGATACTCAGTGCAAAACAATCCCATTTAAAGCTCAAACACTAATAAAGTGCAGTGAATTAGAGTGCAATAAGTGACAAAATTATGCATTTATAGCCTCCCATCAAAAGGCTCAAATCATTAGTATGTTATTGGTGATGATGTCATGGAGCCTATGGCTTTGGTTCCCCTGGGAGCAGACGATGATGAGCCTAGAGCTGTGGCTGGTGGATATTGAGGAGGAATTCGACTAGTTGGGAGTTCTTCTTTCCACCTTACTATGCTTTGAATATGCATCGAGGACTATGTGTTATCTAAGTGTGGGGTGGGGGACCTACTTCCTGGCATCTAATTGTATAAAACTTATTTTATTTGTAAGCTTAGTTTAGAACTCACATAGTCTAATTAGTTAGTTGTAGTTGAAGAAAAAGGAAATAGAAAAAACAAATAAGATAAAACTCGAACATTTCGTGACGATGGATCTCTAGGACAAATTTTTTGAGGGATTAAGGTTCGATTAAAACCACCAAAAAGATTTTCTTTTGTTCCTTTTTAGGATTAGTTAGGTAGTATCCTATAGTTTTTCTTTGGACGCCTGTTCTTTTCCAAGGGTGTAGCTTGAACCAGGTGCTTTGTTGAGCTGCTCTGAGATACTTGCTGACATGTTTGTTGTTGGAATATTAGCCTATGGAATGCACTCTGTCTTCTTGTATATTCGATTTGAATGGGAAATCCTAAGTAAAACAAGTAGCCTACTATGTGACATTTTCTTTTCAGTTGTTTGAATTGTATATCACCTAGTGCAGTATTGCTTTAAACTTCTCAACTATATGTGCTTACATGACTTGAGAGTTGAAAAAATCCGTCTTGATTGAGTCATGTGCAATGCGTGTAAGGATTGGGGTTATTCTGTGCTATCATGTGTAGTGTAGAACTTGCCACGTGTGTTAATCGAAGTAAAATTATTAACTTGTGCTAGTCTACGAGATGATGGAGGCGTTTCTTGCTTGATCATCGAGGTGCATGTCGCACACAAATAAAATGTTTCCATTGCTAGTCCCTTTGAGCCTATAGACCTTTTTTATCACCCACACTATAAGTTGTATCCATAGTTTATTCTTAATTTGAGCTTGTTGAATCTTTACGTCCGAGGGCACTTAGGCGCTAAAAGAAGTAAGGTGAGAGATTGGGAAGTTGCTTTTGAGTGGAGCCAAGGAATGGACCATAACGTGCACTAAAGTTTTGAAAAACACCACCAGCCGATGAGCCTTAATGTATAGAATGTGTGTAGAAAAAACAAAGAGAGAAAAGAAAGTTTCAAGAAGAAAAAAAAAGTAGACAAATAATGTTGATATCAAAAAGAAGAAAAACACACACTTACTAATCTTACTAGTGCTAGTGGGGATGTAGATTGCTTAATTGATGAAAGGACTATTTGTGTATGGTTTATGGTGAGCAAATTGACTGGGAAGAAAAAATGCTCGATTCCTGAGTATAGTGTATTAATGTACTGAGGAGGGTTCGTCACTATTCCTAAATGTATCCTACCCGTCCCTTAGCCTA
Organism: Nicotiana paniculata; assembly: GCA_005239505.1. Classification (NCBI taxonomy): domain Eukaryota; kingdom Viridiplantae; phylum Streptophyta; class Magnoliopsida; order Solanales; family Solanaceae; genus Nicotiana; species Nicotiana paniculata. The sequence continues at coordinate 63,968 of ML335419.1, read as the reverse complement.
CATTACAATCTTAAAGTCTGAATTGATCCTAAATTTGGCTAGCTTATATTAGTAGAGATGTACACTACATGCAAGCTTATGGTACGATCACGGGATGAACATGAAATTCTTTGTGAGAGTGAGCGAATTTTGTTCAATTGCGGGATGTCCTTAATCTATGTTCAAAGTTAAATTTGAACCTGTGGACTATTTCTATATTCACTCTTTCGTTTGTGGTGAGGGCACTTGAACTCATGTCAGGTTGATAATGTTGCAAACTTGTCTTGTTGGTGAGTGTGTGAGTTGAGAGTGCTTAGTGGTAACAAGTCGGCTCTTGAGGTAGGGCGGTTGTGGATAGGTTATTTGAATTGGTTGATTGCATTGTGTATACTTAGGCATGTGTAAAATAGGAAGAATGTGAAATTCATATGTTCATGGTTGATTTCCACTATCGACCATAGTCAAAGGTAGAGTGTATGGTTGGAAAAAAAATTGAGGTGTGCTTTCCTAGTGAGATGTAAGTTTTTGGGGTGTAGTTATAGTTCCATTGCTCAAGGACGAGCAAGAGTCTAAGTGCGGGGTGTTGATATTCGGCTTAAAGTATGTATATTTATATGCATATTGCATCGCATTTTACTCATGTTTCGTAGATTTCGGATATGTAATGTAATGATTTGTGCTAATTAGTGGTATTTTTATGTGTAGAAATCACCCGGAAGCAATTTGGGACGAATGTGAAAGAATTGAAGCGAAAAGGGGACAAATGAGGAAAATCCACAGAGTAGCGCCATAGGGTGCATGGGGCGCTTCTTGTGGCACACAAAACAGAATGTCCAAAATTCCAACCCAGGGCTAGCGCCCCACTCTACCCTAGGTGTTGGTGATGTGAAGTTGTCCTATTTCGCCCAGGACTTGGTTGTTTTGACCCCAAGACGCCCTCAACTCGTATAAAAGAAAACCTAAACCTTTTTTGGCAAGGGAGACGTGACATTGAGAGAGAAACACATGTACGAAACACTCGGGAGTACGAAAAATTCATAAATTCTTACTCTTCTTCTAGTATTCTTAGCTTTTATGTTTAAAAACAATAGTTCGATGATTGTTATGAACATGAGTGGCTAAAAACCTTATTATTCTAGGGTTATGAGTCGTTCTTGACTATTGTAATTTGACGGCTTATTGTTTTAATTGATTTCATCATATCAATTTGTTTATTTAATCTTGCACTTAATTATTCTATTGCGCAGCTACAATAGAGTACTATCTACGAATTTAAAATTGAACTCAAAATTGTGAACTATAGATTGCATATAGGATCGGATAGATTAAGTTTGTGAATCCGGGCATTGGATAATAGATTTGCGATTAGGATAAACATATTTTAGTTTCATTACTTGGTTATTTTCGCAGGAAATATACATGCATTCTTGTCAAGTTTGATTCTATAGACATATAGTCATAGGTTGGCTTGAATAGGTGAGTGAGCATCGAAAGAACTTCACGATCATAATAAACCCTGCTAATCAACAAATTAAATAAGTAAAGTGATTACATCAACCTGAAAAATGCAACAGGGGAGACGTTAATCCCATAACCCTGGAATATCTCCATCTCATTGAATTCTTCCTAACTGTTTGTTTGCTCTACTTGCGATCTTATTTTATTGCTTTCTTGTAAATTCATAGTAATTTATCTATAAAAATTACAATCATCTTCTTCACACTCACTTGAGCATTAAATGTATAAATGGCTTAGATTGGCAAATAGTTGATCTTAAATCCCTGTGGGAACGATACTTTATTATCACTTTATTACTTGTGGACCGCGTATACTTGTATCTGCATTTAGACCCAACAACAATGACAATGAACCTCTCCATCCAACCACAGTCATTGTCATCATCAATGCTGGTGATGATGGCATGCTGACTACGTTTACTGAGTTTGATCATGCCTCAACAAAAAATCTTAGGGGTATAAAGGTTGATTAAATGAGCAAGAGAGAGTTTCACTGGCTCAGAAACATAGTAATTGAAGATAAACTATTATTTTCCATATTTGCGGTCCTACTTGAGCTAAGCAAACTTGATAGCTCCATAAAAATTCCAACATGATGGGATCAATTTCCTTGCCGATCCTTAAAGTGAAAGGGTACGTCTACATGTACATGTATCATGGTTTACTAAAAGTGACCCTTTCCATTTAATTAGGGAATGAAACCTCAATATTGTTCCAGCCACAATTCTTTTTTACAGCAGGAATACTTGCCAGGTGAATAGATGAAGGGTATTTGCCAATAGCTCTGTTTCTTTTGTTTTTAGGGTCAGCGGATTCCTTTTGAACATGGTGATATTTCTCACAACATAACTAAGAAGGGATGATCACTTTAGTAGGAGGAGGACCAACATCGGGTTCCTTAGACTTGCTCTTCTTAGATGGGTCACCACCGATGCAAGTGCCCGTGTAACCGGAGGAAGGAATAGCAGCACACATGGTGATGGAAAGTATAAATTTTAAAGTTTACTCTGAGAAAGAGGCATTTGTGAAAAAAAGATTTAAGAAAACTCGACGAATGGAGGTTTGCATAAGGGAAAGATGAAAGTGGATTGAAAGGGAGAGGTTTGCATAAGTGAAAGATGAAAGTGGCTTGAAGGGGAGAGGTTTACAGGCAGCAAAATGCAAGGTCATCATTACCTAGGTAAATGGCGAAAATACTTGTTGAATCACAGGGCAACACATATTCGACTCCTTAAATGCAAAGAGACGTGTGTCCTTTCAAGTGTCAGAAACCATTCAAGAACTATCTCGCCAAGAAAAGGGTCTTATCTACTTCCTGGTCACTTAAATTTGAGTCACCAAGAAGTAGGGGGGCTATCTGTATATGGTAAAATTAACAGTCAATAGGTGGATGTTTATTAAGTGAACATGTGGTAGTAAAAACACGTAGCAGAAGGGTCAGCAAATAATTGACACTGAATCCAAGTATGTGGCTGATATTGTATGAATCCTAGTGACATCAAGACTGGAGAGAAGATTTGAAAGTTTGTTACTAACTGAAAATTATTGCAATAAATGAGCAGTGTATGGCCCCGTAAAAGTTTGACAAGGATTTAAGGTATCAAGGTAAGCTAATGTGTTGGGAGGACCATAGTACGGATTTTTTGACTTGCAATGCATTGTGGAATTGGTATAATATATTTTGTAGAAAATAGAAATTCTACAGCCCATTATGCGATTGCAGATCCATTCCGGTTACCGCAGAATCATTGCAGAATGAGTTATAAGTAACTCAATTTTTAAAATCATTTTGCAGTCCAATGTGCGATCGCAGATTCGTTTCGCGGACCACATATTTGTTACATACTCAACATGAGATTCTGGAGGAAGATTTCGCAACCTAATGTGTGATAACAGAAATGTTTTGCGGACCGTGGATCAGTCGCTGACCTAATCAAACCTTGTACAAATTTGGAGGACCAGTTCGCGGTCCACATACCTTTTTTTCGGTCCTATTCGCGATCACAGACCTTACTCGGAGGGTTAATTTTTTGAAAAAAGTTTACCCGACCCTATTTAATAAAAAGACTTAAGGGTGGTCATTTTGAATAGAGAATCTAAAAATTTAGAGAGTGGGGGAGAAAGCTAGAGAGGGAACGGGAAGCTCTCACACTTCTACACTTCAATTCTTGTTCAAATCTTGGGGATTCGAGAGGGAAAACTAACAAGGTCTTCTACTAAAGAGGTAAGACTTCCCTAGCTCACATGCAATACTTTATAATGAACATATGAGTATGATTTTCATATTAGGGCTTATGGAACGGCGATTAGAAGCCATAATAACTTTTGAAATTCGGGTGTATGTGGAATGGATGATGCAATTCTTGTGGGTCAAAAGTTAAAGGATGGGCATGCATCTGCCAATGAAGGTTGTTGGGTGTTGTAGGAATATTTTAGGCTGATTATTTTGTTGGGAATCAGTTATGGGATGAAGAAGTCCATTCTCGAATCTTGTAGTCAGATATTTTCACATATTAGGTATTTGATGAAATACTTAAAATACTTATATCATGAGATTCCTCCTAATAATGGTTAAATTGAACTATGTTAATATAGATTGAATTTCCAAGAGTAGTGGAACACCATAGTGATTCTAAGGGAATTTAAATCAAGGTATATTGGCCAACCGCCCTCCGTAGAATTGGATTTTCATGATCTTCTTATGAATTCCAAGTACAGTTTGTCAGAGTGCCTATTCTTATTGTGCTAAATCGTCACAGATGTTTGATGTATTAAATGTGTAGTTACTTAACTCATGTCTCAATTGCTCTTATTATATCATGCTCTTCCTTGGTAAATAATCCAAGTATGATCGATTTATCAATTTGGTATGAACTCAATCCATGATTCCATTGAAATCACTATGCTCTTCCTTGTAAATGTTTCCAATGTGTTCTAAGCTCTTACATAATCATGATTTGGAGCTATGATTTTCCTAATGTTTCATATGTCTTTAATGTTTTATGATAATCCATGACAAGTAAAGAAACAAAAGTATGAAATATGAATGTAGCTATCGTGTCAAGAATAAGAATTTACATGTATGAGTAAGAGTGCCAATGAAATGAAAGATTTTATGAAAGGCTATGATGTATATATTTCTTCTATATAGAAATGATTTTGGGAGAATCGTTTGGTCACCGAGGAAGGGTGGTCGTAAAGTCCTAAGCCCGACACAACACATGCTGGTGTAGGAGTTGAGTGAGGGATACATTCCTGTTATGATATGTTGAGATTATTCTACTTGATTAGGATGAATGAATAGCTAGCACAGACTATGTCGACATACACGACATTATGGTAAGATGGCCTAGCTGATCGGGCAGAGATCGGATACCATACTGCGCATATGGAGGTATCGTGTTTATATGTCAACCAACATACATTGGGGTGAGACGCCCTAGTCGATCGGGGGTTGATCGGACGTCATTCCATGTTCGCGGTAGTGTGTAGGTACTATGGATCTCCCAACGTAAAATATTAATGCTTACTTAAAGGTTTACTTTGTTTAACTTGGAATTAAATATTATTGATTTTCTTATTGCTTCTGTATTTCTCTCCTTTTATGTTGGCACTCTGTTGCATGAGAGGGTATTTTAGCTTTACATACTTGTACTATTCCATATGTACTAACGTCTTAGTTGCCGGGAGCGCTCATCTTTAATGGATAGAGGTGGTTGCTCAACAGGCGACACTGATTATTGATAGCAGCATACCATCTTTTCAACTGATTTGGTGAGCCATACTTATCGAGGCCTTGTGTCATTTTGATGCTTGTACATTATATTTTGAGGTATAGTCGGGCGCAAATTCCATATTACTCTCTTATTTACTTAGAGGGCCCGTAGACATACTGTGCGTTCTGTTAGTTTGATGGAAACTTTAAAATGCTATTTTGGTCATTAGCTTCCGGTGGTAATCTTTTGGTAATTATCAATGAAGCTCCTTTAAGTAATGAAATATGATATTGTATTCTTTTATCCATTCCTTCTCTATCTCTTGTCATTTATTCTTAAATCATCCATGGGAAAGGTTGAGTAGTAGGCATCAAGTAGGCTTGCTTGACTGGGACATCTCGGTTGAGCACCGATCCCGCTCTTACAGGCCAGGGTGTGACAAGCAGCCGTTACAAAGAATCTTAGTACACGCAACCGTTATGCAACTATTATGAGGGACCTTTATTTACATTAAAGAGGATCTTGATTTGGGGATGTTGTATCCCTTAATCTAGCAATAAATTGAGTAATTTGTACTCATTATAAGGACACGAAATACTTGTATGAGAAAATGCTTGACTTGTTCTTTTACTCTCTTAGCATTATTCTGCCAAGTACTTTGTTCTATATATTGTTCTTGCTACTAGAGAATCTCAATTCATTGCTAGTCTTATATTTCGTTCAAGTATTATTAATTGATTTATTTTTGTTCATTTGTTACTTTATATTCTTGGATCAATTTAATTCACGTGTCTATAAACCACTTAACAAATTCAATTGTACTGTTTTACAGGTAAATACTTATATAAGTTGTGTATTTAACTTGATGACACATACCTTTCCTAATGGATACGAAAAGGTAAAAGCCGACATTCTCACTTCCGCTTCGTCCACCACCGCTCGCGCGGAGGCTTCTCTCTAAGACGGAACGCTCCCCTACCGATGTATTTTTACATCCCACAGCTTCGGCAGATCGCTTAGCCCCGTTCATCTTCGGCGCAAGAGCGCTCGATCAGTGAGCTATTACGCACTCTTTCAAGGGTGGCTGCTTCTAGGCAAACCTCCTGGCTGTCTCTGGACTCTTACCTCCTTTATCACTGAGTGATCATTTAGGGGCATTAGCTGGTGACCCAAATTGTTTCCTTCTCGACGACGAAGCTTATTAAATCCATATATCAATACTTGTTTCTAAAAGAATAAATTAATTATGCAAGTGAAGTTCAATTACTCTAATGTGATTTTACTACAATATCGGTGAAAACTTTGTAACTCTAATGTTCTAGTGGGTAACGTTCAATTTTCTTAATGTGAGAAAATAGGTTGTGACTTTACAATTTGCTATTACAGTAGATGAGGTTCAGTTATTTTAATGTGTCAAAAAATAGTTACGTGACTTACTATTATAATGGATAAAATTCAACAACAATACATGAATATACCCGATTTAAAGTTAAACTTTGACCAAATTTTATTAGTTAAATTTTTAAATCTATGTTTAAATATGTTCCTTTCAAACGTGATGTATTTATCAACATCCCTTCTTTGTTCAAGGATTTTGGATATCTCACTTAATGTTTATTTTCAAACTTTTTATTTTTGGTTTAGTGATGCCTCCAATGGTAAATGGAAATAGTGGAAGAATTAATGGCACAAGAGGCATGCATGTTTCATTTTTGTGAAGCCCATTTCAGCAGAGAAACTCAAGAATGTGTGGCAACATGTGTACATGCACCTGAAAAGAGTAATGCAAAAATCAGAACAATAACAAGGTGGGCTAATCAAGTTGAAGCAATGGAAGCAAGCGAATTCTTTAGAGACTTATCAAGATCCAGCAGTAGGTTCATTACTAAAGAAGGATGGGTCTAAGAGAATGGGAAGTACTAATGAGGAGACACAAGTTAAACGTAGTGGTCCGAATGTTCATATTTCACTACTGAATACTCAATAATTGTCTATTTAGCCCGTCCTAAGCCGAAGATGAGCGCGCCAGATTTGACTTGGAAACAAGTGTCCGTAGGTTTCTATGTTTGTAAAATAAATCATACCAGATTTAGGTTGGTATGATTGATGCTTATTTAGCCATTAGTTCCAAGATTGACTGAGTACTTATGTTTGTTGACTGAGTTGCATTCATCACTCCACATTTTGTCTAATTTATGGAAAAAGGCCCTTAAATCTTGATATTGACTTGCTACTTTGCATCTGCATGATGTACGCATATCCATTCTTTCTTTCATTAAACTGCTAGCATATGATTGGTAAATGGCTAGACGGATTTAAGATATTGTACATGGCTATAGAGTGACGATGATATTCAGCCAATGAGTGAGACCCGATGTGATCTAGGAGATCTGGCATTCCGGTTCGGTATATGTACCTGACAAGTCCCTCATGCGTCATGTGAAACCTACTGCAGAAGCGTGTGTATATCGGTGCATATGGCCTTTGCATTGCATACTATTCACTTGCATTGCATGCATTCTCTAAATCTCATATTATTTATGCGGATTTGACTTGATTCATGACATATGTGTGTCAAAGGACTAAAATATAAAATCTTTAGGATAATACTTGACACAAATGAGGCAAAGGTAGAATCTTTAATCTTGGAACGGGCTTAACTAAGTAAAAGACTGAATCTTTATAATCGAATTGGGATGATCGTTGTAAGAGCGGGTTTAGCACTCATACCTTCTTTATTTGTTGGAATACCTATAAATTGTGTGGATTTGAACTAACAACGAAGGAAGTGGGGTATCAGAAGTACCAACCCTTGACATCACTATAGATTGTGACTTCCTCACTTGCACTGTTTATCGAATTTCTATTGATGGACTAGTGGGTCGGTCAACGATGTTGGTGGATACACGTGCTTCCCATACTCACTCTACACTTATTTCATGTTTTGTGTGCAGGGGTACGAATTAAGAATCTTTCTTGGACCTGATTTGGATATTTCATGGGGTTCCAAGATATGCTGATGAGTGTCCCACAGTATCAGACTTAATTCTATCTTTACTATTTATATCTTATTTCTATTTTAGACAGTTTCAAAATGTATTATGTTCAAACTTGTACTCGTCGTAGATGCTCATGTTTTGTGACTTCCAGGTTTTGGGTATTGTATTGACTTACATTATTACGTCCTTGTTAGATTTATTATTAGACGTATATTGTTTTCTTTATTTAATTTCTGCACTTAGTTATGTTTCACGACATAGGCTTGTTTTGGATAATTTTGATCCTTACACTATCCAAATAGGGGGTAAAGGTTAAACTAGTGAAATATATATCCTGAATGTGAAATATATATCCTGAATTCACCCCTTCTCTACAATGCACCCATCTTCTATAGATTCTGAATCCGCCTGCATATGTATATGGTCTTAGATGCTATAATTCTTGGGGAACTCAAATATGATTGACTAAAACTAAAGGAATTGGTTAATTACATCTTTTAAGTGCGGAGGTTGATCTATTTTTGTTTTCTTATATAACTAACAGTAAAAGATATAATCAATATTTATTAAGTGGGAATATTTTGGTCTAACCTAGGTGAACCTCATTGCACTTATTTATGTAAGTTAACGAACTTAGTGGCATGTAACACACAAGATTTATCTAAGTACAATAACTAAGGATAAGAAAAAACATGCATACTCCTAAACTTAAGAGATCATTTTTTTAATATAATTTCATATAGGATGAGAGTGTTGTATTAATTCAAAAGGACTGTCAATGATACAACACAAGGGTTAAGATTACCCTTTCAAAAAACAGATGTAGCAAGGTGATGACAAAAATAGATTCACCTGCCACAAACAAGAGCTCCTAGCTAACAAAAAAATTGCCCTTGTCCTATTTAATTCTAATGCTTGGAATTGGGCTTTTGTCCAAGTGGAATGGGCTTTTGGCTGATTTAGGGAGTCGCTGCCCAGAGAAGAAAAAAGCTCCAGCTTGAGCCTTTGATGCCATTTTTGCTAAAGTGTCCGCTAATTGATTAGCTTCTATATAGCAATGGAGAACTTCTATAGTAGTTGTACGCCTTAGCTGGGCAATTTTCGCTGTGATCATGGCCATATTGTAGTTACTCTCTGACTCATCCTTTAACAAATCAGCAAGAATTAGGGAGTCCAGATCTAAAGTGAAATATTTGTAGCCATTCTCTATACAACATGTAATGCCAAAATGTGCTGCATTGGCTTCTACAATTGGTTGCTGCAACTGTATGGGACAGAAAAGGCCATGATAAGCTCACCATTGTCATTCCTTAAGGCACCTCCCAGACCAGCGTTCCCATCTATGTTGTTGAAACTCCCATCCTTGTTAAGCTTCGTCCTTCCCGTCATAGGTTTTTGCCAATGCACGACCTTAATACTTTTCTTGGGGTGTAGTCTTACAACTGTGTCACAAAGTCTATTCCAAGGCATTGGAAGATGACATTTTGGATATGCTTTGTGAAGAGCAACCTTCACAGTCCAACTTATTTGTTGTTGCAGCTTATATAGGTTGAATTCTTTCTGTTCGCCATACCTGCAAGCACAATATTCTTTCCACGGTATCAAACATATAATAATGGGGGTAATCTTTAAAACCAGTTTATGAACCTCATTTACAGATCTAGCATTCTACCAATTATGTAAGATATTTCTAATGGGGTGGGGGTGATAGTTAATTTCAAGTTGATATCCAAACCGTTTCCAAGCATAACTGGCTACATGTCCTTCAACAAAAATATGGTTCATATTTTCATATACAGGGTTCTCACAGCAGTTACACCTAGAAATAATTTTTCTCCCAAATCTAGAAATAACTTCATCAAAGGGGAGATTTCCATTCGAAAGCCTCCAAACCAAAAAGGACATGTTAAAATGAACATTAGGATTCCATAACTTACCCATGAGGTGTTGTTTAGGTCTAGATTTTCTTACCAGATCGCCAAGTTGTCTTGTTGGAATATTTTCCATTTTCCTTGAGATCCCAGTAGATTTTATCTTCCTTGTCAGTGCTTCCAACGCCGATGTTAACGATGTGATTGATCAGTTGCTTAGGAAGAACTGCACTTAGTTTATTGACATCCCACCTGCCTTCCAAAATGAATTCATTGACCCTGGTTTTATGACTCTTTCTAATGGCCTTAACTAGACATGCAAGCTGACCTTTTAAGGTCTAATTATCCCACCAGAAACTACTAGAACCAGAGTTAATATGCCATATAATGTGATTTTCAGCAGTATTTCTAATTTTAAGGACATGATTCCATGCATGAGAGTTACCAGCAGCCCATTTTTTGATACCAAATGTGATCTAATGCATCATTTGCTCCTAACATATGTTTCCAAGGAGATGATGTGGACCTGATCCTTCACCATCTCTTTATAGCTAACATATCACTAATGTCTTCTAACTTACGCACTCCAATGCCACCCTCATCGGTAGGCACAACAAGGTTACTCGAAGAGCTCCAATGAAACCTTTTGTGCTCAGCTGAAGTACCCCAAAAGTAATTAGCCAAATATTTTCAATTAATTTAAAATNGGGGGGGCAGGGGGCATAGAAGATAATAAGGGGGTCAAAGTATTCAGCCTTTTTCCTACCCACATAGATTGGGCAACCAAGATAAGTGAATGGAAAATATTTATCCATAAAACCAGAAGACTTTCTAATTCTGTTAATCCTGTTAGCAGCAGTCTTAGGAGCAGTGAACAAAAAACTCTTGTCTCTATTAACTAGCTGGCCAGAACTTTCCTCATAGCCACTAATTTGCTTCAAAACAAGTTTAATAGATTTAGAATTACCGCTACTATCACGCCCCGAAATCCCACCATTGGGCCGTGATGGCGTCTAACGTTGAACCCGCTAGATAAGCCAACGTGTATAGATAAACCGACATATTAAAATCAATTTAACAGAATAAGCTAAAAACTGTTCACAACTTAACTGCGGATATAAATAAATATGGTTTTCAAAACAAAGTAAAGACAACATAATACATCGACGCATAATTTTCCCAAAACCTGGAGTCACAAACTCACGAACTTTCTATAAGAGTGCTAAATACAAAGTCTGAAAGGAAATACATGACTGCATCTGAAACTAGAGGAAAAACAAGACAGAAGTGAAGACAAAGGAATGGAAGAGACGCCAAGTCCCACGAACGGCGGTTATACCTTGAGCCTCTAGGATAAGCTGGAAGACATTCCCACTAATGATGTCCTCCGGGTCCGGCTGCGTAATCTGCACAACATAAAGAAGTGCAGGTGTAGCATTAGTACAACCGACCCCATGTACTGAGTAAGTGCCGAGCCTAACCTCGGCGAAGTAGTGACGAGGATAAGACACGACAAAAAATGTACCTGTGCAGTTCGAATATATAAATATAAACAACGGAAGAGAAATACATGAAGTAATCCATCGATAAGGGAAAGGGGAACATGATGTGGGGAGATAACAGTTTCATATAAGAAATGTTAAACAAAGAAAGGAAAATCAAGGTCAGAATATCAATAAAGACCAAAAATCACAAGCTTGCACGGCATCACCCTTCGTGCTTTTATTCTCGTCCTCACTATGCAATGTATAACGTAATCAATGTAAATCATGGCACGACATCACCCTTCGTGCTTTTACTCTCGTCCTCACTATGAAATGTATAATGTAATCAATGTAAATCATGGCACGACATCACACTTCGTGATTTTACTCTCTTTCCTCACAGTATAATCAATTAAGATCGGTACGGAATGGTACATCGTACGGCACGGCATCACCCTTCGTGCTTTACACTCTTCCTCACAACAGCGAACAGTGCACGGCATCACCCTTCGTGCTTTAACACTCTTCCTCACCCAAACAGCAATCACAAACACGGGCAAGTGAGTAAACAGAATAGAAATAGGAATCCTGGCAAGGATAATAATAGTAATATCAACATCCCAGCAAGGGAGACAATATCAAACAATGAACGACATCACCCTTCGTGCTTTACTCTAATTCTCACCAAGAAAAGTGCACGACATCACCCTTCGTGCTTTACTCTCATACTCACCAAAACAAGTGCACGGCATCACCCTTCGTGCTTTAACACTCCTCCTCACCCAAACAAAAATCACAAAAAAGGGCAAGAGAGTAACCAGAATAGAAATAGAAATCTCGGGGAGGGAACATCAATTAAACAATTAAATCCTGGCAAGGGAATATCAATTAAAAATTTAAATCCCGGCAAGGGAACAATACAACGATGACCCGGCAAGGGTATATTTCAATAACTCTTTCTCTTTATTTCACTTTCATTTCCATGATTTATTCTATCACTCGAGCCAACGCGCCAAAGGATGTAATTATCTCATATTCCTTCTTCATTCGTTTTAAAATTTGAGCCAATGCTCCTCGAAGTTTAAAGATCACAATTCCCTTCACATGCTCTTTACAACATATAGAAATCATTAATTAAGCATGGAAGTTACAACAAAATCGGAATACTAGCAATAATAAGACTCACGGTCATGCTAGACACCAAAGTATAAATACTCATCACCATGCCTATAAATCATACTCTACAATTAGCAAGTAGCAAATAAGACTCAACTCCTATTCCCTCAAGCTAAGGTTAGACCAAACACTTACCTCGGGTCCAAAATATAGCAATCAAGCCTCTAACACCGCCTTTCACTTAGAATTCAACTCCGGAATGGTATTATCTAGACATAATCAACTCGAGTTTATCAATAAGGATTCAACGATTCAATTACATATCTTAATTACCCATTTCCATGCATTCTTCCAAAAATAGAAAATTTTGACCCGGGCCCGCTTGGTCATGTCACCCATTCACCCACGAGCCCGAATATATAATTTATTTTCTAATTCGATCCCAAAACGAGGTCTAAATCAAGAAAATTCAAAAGGGCCTAACTCTACCCAAATTCCCAATTTTCTACTCTAATTTGCATGTTTTAGGCTTAGGAATTCATTAGATATAGATGAAAAATGAAGGAAACGAATTAAAATTTACTAACCCAAGAAGTTTTGGTGAAGGATGGATTCAATGGACACCGAAGGACCTTGGAGAAGATGAATTTCGTGAAAACTTATGAAAAATGCCGAAGTTACTGTTCTGGAGATATTTATAAACCACTGGGCAAAATTGCCCTTCGCGATCGCGGAAGGGAGGCTATGTTTGCGAAGGGTAGACTGGACAGACCATTGCGATCGCGGAAGGGAGAACGCGAACGCGAAGAGTAAAAGGGCTGGGGTCTGGAAGTTGACTTACGCGAACACGTGGGACATCACACGAACGTGATGAAGGAGACATGTAAAGCTACACGATCGCGGTCAACTGTACGCGAACGCGAAGAGGAAAAGAGGGCTAAGCCCTCAGGGTCAAATAACCCTACGATCGCGAGGGAATGGACGCGAATGCGATGAAGGAAAAGCTTAAAGCTTCACGAACGTGGAAGGGTCTTCGTGATTCCGAAGAACAAATGGACCTGCAACAGCTGGAAAAAAACCCAGCAATTTTCCTAAGTTCAAAAATCACTCCGAGACACCTCTGAAACACTCCCGAGCCTTCGGGGCTCCTAATCAATCACATGCACTAACTCAACAACATCCTAAGAACTTAACCGCGCGATCAAATCGCAAATATAACATGAAAAACAACAAATCAAACCTCAAAATCACTAGTTTTCTTCAAACCTCATAAACTTTCAAATTTAGGGTTTTAAGTCCGAAACACGTCAAACGACGTCCGATTTCAATCAAACTTCACAAAAATATCATAAACCACACATAAGACCTGAAACGGGCGCCGGAACCAAAATACGGGCCCGATACCAATACATTCTAACCAATTTTCATTTTACTTTTCTTTATAAATTTTAGAAAAACAATTTTACTCAAAAATTCATTTCTCGGTCTTGGGACCTCGGAATTCGATTCCGGGCATACTCCTAAGTCCCATATTTTCTTACGGACCCTCCGGGACCGTCAAATCACGGGTCCGGGTCTGTTTACCCAAAATGTTGAACGGAGTCAAATTTACTCATTTTTAATATCAAATCTTAGCATTTTTCATAGAATTTCATATTTAAGCTTTCCGGCTATGCGCCCGGACTGCGCACTCAAATTGAGGTGACTATAAATGAGGTTTTCAAGGCCTCGGAAGTACGGGATGGGTAATAAAATAGGTGATGACCCTTTGGATCATCTCATTCTCCAACTCTAAAATATTCGTTCGTCCTCGAACGGACATAAGAAGGAAGTACCTGAGTCGAGGAACAAATGAGGGTAACGGCTCCGCATAACGGACTCGGACTCCCAGGTCGATGCCTCAGGAGGCTGACCTCTCCACTGAACACGAACAGAAGGGAAACTCTTGGATCTCAACTGAAGAACTTGTCGGTCTAGAATAGCTATTGGCTCCTCCTGATAAGATAAGTCCTTGTCCAACTGGACAGTGCTAAAATCTAACACGTGGGCTGGATCGTCGTGATACCTCCGAAGCATGGACACATGAAAAACTGGATGTACGGCTGATAAGCTAGGCGGCAATGCAAGTCTATAAGCCACCTATCCCACTCGATCAAGAATCTCAAACGGGCCAATGAACCTAGGGCTAAGCTTTCCATTCTACCCAAATCTCATCACGCCCTTCATAGGTGACACTCGGAGCAATACTCGCTCACCAACAATAAAAGCCACATCTCGAACCTTGCGATCTGCACAACTCTTTTGCCTGGACTGAGCTGTACGAAGCCTATCCTGAATGATCATGACCTTGTCCAAGGCCTCCTAAACCAAATCTGTACCCAGCAATCGAGCCTCTCCCGGCTCAAACCATCCAACCGGAGATCGACACTGCCTACCATATAAGGCCTCATAAGGAGCCATTTGGATACTCGACTGGTAGCTGTTGTTGTAGGCAAACTTTGCTAAAGGTAAGAATTGATCCCATGATCCTCAAAAGTCAATAACACAAGCTCAGAGCATATCCTCTGATATCTGAATAATCCGCTCGGACTGTCCATCCATCTGAGGATGAAATGCTTTACTCAACTCAACTTGGGTGCCTAAATCTCGTTGAACTGCTCTCCAGAAACGCGAGTTACATTGCGCGCCCCGATCCGAAATGATAGATACCGGCACACCATGAAGGCGAACAATCTCCCGGATATGGATCTCAGCTAACATCTCGGATAAATAGGAGACTGCCATAGGAATGAAATGCGCTAACTTGGTCAGCCTATCAACAATGACCCAAACTGCATCGAACTTCTTCCGGGTCAACGGAAGTCCGGTAACGAAGTCCATATTGATCCTCTCCCACTTCCACTCGGGAAGCTAAATCCTCTGAAATAAACCACCTGGCCTCTGATGTTCATACTTAACCTATTTACAATTCAAACATCGCGTCGCATATGCCACAATATCCTTCTTCATTCTATGCCACCAATAATGCTGCCGCAAATCCTGATACATCTTCGCGGTGCCCGGGTGAATAGAGTACTGGGAACTATGGGCCTCTTCTAAAATCAACTCTCGAATCCCATCAACATTGGGTACACAAACCCGCCCCTGCAATCTCAAAACACCATCATCATCTAAGGTCACATGCTTGGCGCCTCCGCGCTGCACGGTGTCTGAAGGACACACAAATGGGGATCATCAAATTGCCTATCACGGATACGCTCAAATAATGAAGAATGAGCGACCGTACAACCCAACACTAGACTAGGCTCAGAAATATCCAACCTCACAAATCGATTGGCCAAAGCCTGAACAACAAAAGCAAGCGGCCTCTCACTGACCGGAATAAAAGAAAGACTGCCCATGCTAGCTGACATCCTACTCAAAGCATCGGCCACCACATTGAACTTCCCCAGGTGATATAAGATGGTAATATAATAATCCTTCAATAACTCCAACCACCTCCTCTGCCTCATATTGAAATCCTTTTGCTTGAAAAAGTATTGAAGACTCTTATGATCCGTGAACACCTCACACGCCACGCCATACAGATTGTGCCTCCAAATCTTCAATGCGTGAACAATGACTGCCAACTCCAAATAATGCACTGGATAGTTCTTCTCAAAAATCTTCAATTTCCTCGAAGCATAAGCAATGACCTTGCCATCCTACATCAACCCTGCACCAAGCCCAATACGGGAAGCATCGCAATAGACTGTGTAAAGCCCTGAATCTGTGGGCAAAACCAATATCGCTGCCGTAGTCAAAGTTGCCTTGAGCTTTTGACAGCTCGCCTCACACTCGTCCGGCCACCTGAACTGGGAACCCTTTTGGGTCAACCTGGTCATCGGGGCTGCAATAGATGAGAACCCCTCCATGAACCTACAATAGTAGCCTGCCAATCCCAAGAAACTCTGAATCTCTGTAGCTGATGCTGGTCTAGGTAAGATCTTGACTGCCTCAATCTTCAACCTGAATACCCTCTGTTGGTATGACATGACCAGGAATGCAACTGAACACAACCAGAACTCACACTTCGAAAATATTGCATATAGCTAACTGTCATTCAGAGTCTGAAGAACCACCCTAATATGTTGCTCGTGCTCCTCCTGGCTGCGGGAGTATATCAATATATCATCAATGAAGACTATCATGAATGAGTCAGAATAAGGCCTGAACACTCGGTTCATCAAATCCATAAAAGTTGCTGGGGCATTTGTCAACCCAAACGACATGACAAAAACTCGTAATGCCCGTACCGAGTGCGGAAAGCTGTCTTAGGGACATTGGATGCCCTAATCCTCAACTGATGGTAGCCAGATCTCAAGTCTATCATTGAAAATACCTTGGCACCCTAAAGCTGATCGACAAATCATCAATCCTCGGCAGTGGATACTTATTATTGATTGTAACTTTGTTCAATTACTGGTAATCAATGCACATGCTCATCCAACCATCCTTTTTCTTCACAAACAATACCGGAGCACCCCAAGGAGAAACGATGGGCCTGATGAAACCCTTCCCAAGAAAATCTTGAAATTGTTCCTTCAACTCTTTCAACTCTGGCGGGGCCATGTGATATGGCGAAATAGAAATGGGTTAGGTTCCCGGAGCCAGATCAATGTCCCTGTCGGGTGGCATCCCCGGCAGGTCTGAAGGGAAGACCTTAGTAAACTCACGAACCACGGGTACTGAATCAATAGAGGGAACCTCAACACTGGAATCGCGCACATAGGCCAAATAAGCCAAACACCCCTTCTCGACCATACGCCGAGCCTTCACGTAAGAAATAACACTGCGGGTAGAATGACCAGGAGTTCCTTTCCACTCCAAACGGGGCAAATCCGGTAAGGCTAAGGTCACAGTCTTGGCATTACAATCCAAGATAGCATGATATGGGGATAACCAGTCCATCCCCAATATAACATCAAAGTCGACCATACCTAAAAGCAACAAATAACACGGGTCTCAAGACCCCCAATCACCAAAACTCAAGAAGGATGGACTCGATCGACCATGACAGAATCACCCATTAGTGTAGATACATAAACAGGAATACTCAGTGGATCACTAGGCATCACAAGGTACGGTGCAAAATAAGAGGACATGTACGAATACGTAGACCCTGGATCAAATAGCACTGAAGCATCTCTGTCACAGACCCGAATAGTACCTGTGATGACTGCATCCGAAGACTCAGCCTCTAGCCTGGTTGGAAGAGCATAACATCGGGGCTCGGCCCCACCACCTTGAACCACATACCTGGGCGGCCGGCTCCTGGCTGGCCTCCACCTCTGGAGGCCTGAGCTCCACCTCTATGACCTCTACCTCCACATCTAGCACCTCTACCCGCACCTCTTGCAGCTGGGCAAGCTGTGGAACACCTGGTGTCTGTACCATGGCACGAGAACCCTAATCCTACGAACTACCTGGTGCTCGAGGGAAAAATTTAGCAAGTTGACCCAGATCGCCACAAGTGTAACAAGACCTCGGCTGCTGAGGGAACTTAGTCTGACCCTGTCGACCGGAATGACCACCTCGGAAACTCTGATGTGGCGGTGCACTGGTGGGAGATGGGGGCGCACTGTAAGGCTGCTGATCAGAATAGTGCGTCTGATAACCATGACCGCCTGAGTGCCATGGGAAACCTGGAGAGCTGGCTGAAAGGGTCTGGGAGGATGACCTCTGCCTGAAGAATCCCTACCTCCAGATGAGGCTCCACTGAAACGACCGAAATGACGGGGCCTCTTGTCAGCCCCCTGACAACCACCCTTTGACATAATCATCTCAATCCTCCTGGCCATATTGGCCGCATCCTGGAACGATATATTTTTACCTGACTCTCTAGCCATCTGAAGTTTGATAGGCCGGGTCAATCCCTCAATAAATCTCGGAACCCTCTCTTGTACAATGGGAAGTATCATAAGAGCATGTCGGGCTAGAGCGATGAACCTGGTCTCGTACTGAGTGACTGACATGGATCCCTGCTGGAGACGCTCAAACTCCCTCCGAAGGTCCTCTCTCTTAGTAATGGGAAGGAACTTCCCCAAAACTGGTATGGCTAAGCAATAGTCTCTCCACCAACCCTTGGCTACGCCCGATAACTGAAGAGTAGCGAAGTCAACCCCGTTGGACTCCACTATGCCCATGTTCCGAGAACCTCATGAAAGTTGTCCAAATAATCCTAGGGGTCCTCTGATGGTGAACCAGTAAAAGTAGCAGTTAACACCTTAGTGAACCTGTCTAGTCTCCACAAAGCATCTGCTGACATAGCTGCTTCCTTTGCTACCGGTGCTGCAATACCCGACTGAGCTACTCTGGGTGGCTAAGGTGCCGGAGTGTGAAACTGTGGAGCTAGCTGCTCTGGCGCGTGGGCGACAGGAGTCTGGGCACTTCCCCCAACATGAGAAATGGCTGGTGCAATAGGAAGAAGACCCGCCTGTGCTACACTCTCCATGAGTCTGACTAGACGGACAACGTGTATTGATAAACTGGCATATTAACATCGATTTAACAGAATAAGCTAAAAATTGTTCACAACTTAACAGCGGAGATAAATAAATATGGTTTTCAAAACTAAGTAAAGACACAATAATACATCGACGCATAATTTTCCCAAAACCTGGAGTCACAAACTCACGAACTGTCTATAAGAGTGCTAAATACAAAGTCTGGAAGGAAATACATGATTGTCTCTGAAACTAGAGGAAAAACAAGACAGAAGTGAATACAAAGGGATGGAAGAGACGCCAAGGCCCACGCACGCCAGCGGGTATACCTTGAAGCCTCTAGGATAAGCTGGAAGACACTCCCACTAATGATGTCCTCCGGGTCCGGCTGTGTAATCTGCACAACATAAAGAGGTGCAGGTGTAGCATCAGTACAACCGACCCCATGTACTGAGTAAGTGTCGAGCCTAACCTCGGCAAAGTAGTGACGAGGCTAAGACACGACAACAAAATGTACCTGTGCAGTTCGAATATATAAATATAAACAACAGAAGGGAAATACAGGAAGTAATCCAGTGATAAGGGAAAGGGGAACATGTTGTGGGGAGATAAAAATTTCATATAATAAATCTTAAACAAAGAAAGGAACAACAAGGTCAGAATATAAATAAGGACCACAAATCACAAGCTTGCACGGCATCACCCTTCGTGCTTTTACTCTCGTCCTCACTATGCAATGTATAATGTAATCAATGTAAATCAATGCACGGGATCACCCTTCGTGCTTTTACTCTCGTCCTCACTATGCAATGTATAATGTAATCAATGTAAATCAATGCACGGGATCACCCTTCGTGCTTTTACTCTCGTCCTCACTATGCAATGTATAATGTAATCAATGTAAATCATGGTACGGCATCACCTTTTGTGCTCTTACTCTCTTTCCTCACAGTATAATCAATGAATATCGGTACGGAATGGTACATCGTACGGCACGGCATCACCCTTCGTGCTTTGCACTCTTCCTCACAATAGCGAATAGTGCATGGCATCACCCTTCGTGCTTTAACACTCTTCCTCACCCAAACAGCAACCACAAACAACGGGCAAGGGAGTAAACAGAATTGAAATAGGAATCCCGGCAAGGGAACAATAACAGTAATCTCATTGTCCCAGCAAGGGAGACAATATCAAACAATGCACGGCATCACCCTTCGTGATTTACTCTCATTCTCACCAAGGCAAGTGCACAGCATCACCCTTCGTGCTTTACTCTCATACTCACCAAAATAAGTGCACGACATCACCCTTCGTGCTTTAACACTCCTCCTCACCCAAAAAGCAATCACAAACAAAGGGCAAGGGAGTAAACACAATAGATATAGAAATCCTGGCGAGGGAACATCAATAAAAAAATTAAATCACCACAAGGGAACATCAATTAAACAATAAAATCCCGGCAAGGGAACAATACAACGATGACCCGGCAAGGGTATATTTCAATAACTCTTTCTCTTTCTTTCACTTTCACTTCCATGATTTATTCTATCACTTGAGCCAACACTCCAAAGGATGTAATTATCTCGTATTCCTTCATCATTCGTTTTACAATTTGAGCCAATGCTCCAAAAATGTAATATCTCATATTTCTTTGTTATTCATTTCACAATCTGAGCCGATGGTCCTCGAAGTTTAAAGATCACAATTCCCTTCAAATGCTCTTTACAAAATATAGAAGTCATCAATTAAGCATGGAAGTTGCGACAAAATCGGAATACTCGCAATAATAAGACTCACGGTCATGCGAGACACCAATGTATAGATACTCGTCACCATGCCTATACATCGTACTCTACAATTAGCAAGTAGCAAATAAGACTCAACTCCTATTCCCTCAAGCTAAGGTTAGAACAAACACTTACCTCGGGTCCAAAATATAGCAATCAACCCTCTAACACTGCCTTTCCTTTAGAATTCAACTCCGGAATGGTATTATCTAGACATAATCAACTCGAGTTTATCAATAAGGATTCAATGATTCAATTAAATAGCCTAATTACCCATTTCCATGCATTCTTCCAAAAATAGCAAAATTCGATCCCGGGCCCGGTTGGTCCAAACACGGGGCTCGGACCAAAACCATGTCACTCATTCACCCACGAGCCTGAATATATAATTTGTTTTCAAATTCGACCCCAAACCGAGACAGAAAATTCAAAAGGGCCAAACTCTACCCAAATTCCCAATTTTATACTCTAATTTGCATGTTTTAAGCTTAAAAATTCATTAGATATAGATGAAATATGAAGGAAACGAATTAAAATTTACTAACCCAAGAAGTTTTAGTGAAGGATGGCTTCAATGGACGCCTAAGGACCTTCGAGAATATGAATTTCGTGAAAATATTATATACCACTGGGCAAAATTACCCTTCGCGATCGCGGAAGGGAGGTCGCGTTGGCGAAGGGTAGACTGGACAGACCACCGCGATCGCGGAAGGGAGAACGCGAACACAAAGAGTAAAAGGGCTGGGGTCTAGAAGTTGACTTACGCGAACGCGTGGGACATCATGCGAACGCGATGAAGGAGATCTATAAAGCTACGCGATCGCGGTCAACTATACGCGAATGCGAAGAAGAATAGAGGGTTAAGCCCTCAGGGTCAAATAACCCTACGCGATCGCGGTCAACTGTACGCGAACGCGAAGAGGAAAAGAGGGTTAAGCCCTCAGGGTCAAATAACCCTACGCGATTGCGAGGAAATGGACGCGAACGCGATGAAAGAAAAGGTAAATGCTTCACGAACACGGAAGAGGCTTCGCGATCGCGAAGAAAAAATGGACCTGCAACAGCTGAAACAAAACCAGCAATTTTCCTAAGTTCAAAAATCACTCCGAGACCCCTCCGAAACACTCCCGAGCCCTCGGGGCTCCTAACCAATCACATGCACTAACTAAAAAACATCGTACGAACTTAATCGCGTAATCAAATCGCCAAAATAACATCAAAAACAACAAATCAAACATCAAAATCACTAGTTTTTCTTCAAACCTCATAAGCTTTCAAATTTAGAGTTTTAAGTCCGAAACACGTCAAACGACGTCAGATTTCAACCAAACTTCACAGAGATATCTTAAACCACATATAAGACCTGTACCGGGCGCCGGAACCAAAATACGGGCCCGATACCAACACATTCTAACCAATTTTCATTTTATTTTTCTTTATAAATTTCAGAAAAACAATTTTACTCAAAAATTCATTTCTCAGGCTTGGGACCTCATAATTCAATTCCGGGCAAACTCCCAAGTCCCATATTTTCTTACGGACCCTCCGGGACCGTCAAATAACAAGTCCGGGTCCGTTTATCCAAAATGTTGACCGGAGTCAAATTTACTCAGTTTTAATATCAAATCTTAGCATTTTTCACAGAATTTCATATTTAAGCTTTCCCGCTACACGCCCGGACTGCGCACACAAATAGAGGAGACTATAAATGAGATTTTCAAGGCCTTGGATGTACGAGATGGGTAATAAAATAGGTGATGACCCTTTGGGTCATCTCAGCTACAGAAAATAACAATACCATCTGCATATGCTAAGTGATTAATTTTAGGGACATTGTCATGCATATAGAAGGGAATGAAGTCTGAATTATTGTGCAAGTTATTGAGGGATCTGGACAAAAAATTAGCAGCTATAATGAACAAGGAGGGGGAAAGGGAGTCACCTTGCTTAAGGCATTGGGATTATGAGAAGAAACCATGAGTACCCCCATTAAATACTATTGAGTACCACACATTAGAAATCAAGTTATGAATCATGTATGTCCACTTATTAGAGAACCCAAATTTTTCTTAACACTGCGAGGACAAAGGTCCATGACATTCTATCATAGGCTTTAGCCATATCAAGTTTAATAATCACATTACCACCCTTATTCTTATCAGAGATATTGTGAATAATTTCTTCATCTAATAACACATTTTCATAAATTAGTCTATCCTTCACAAAACCATCTTTGATTAGGAGAGACTAATTTATGCAATAAAGTATTAAGTGTTAAAGAGAGTATTTTGGAAATGATTTTGTTAGAAAAATTAGACAAACTAATAGGTCTAAAATCAAAAAAACTAGGGGGAGAGTCAATTCTGGGAATCAAAACTAAGCAAGTATGAGAGAAGAATTTAGACAACCCTTTTTCCTTTAAAGACCTCTATCACAAAATCAACAACCTCCTTTCTGATGATTTCCCAGCAGCTGTGATAGAGAGCTCCATTGTATCTGTCTGGACCAGTCGTGCTCTCATCACTAAGGCTCATTAAAGCATTCTTGATTTCCTCTTCCTATGGCATCTAATTTAGATTTTTTTTTCCTGCTCCGTGATGCATTTTGGTATAAATTCCAAAATATTAGGATTGAAATCTGGCTCTGGGAGATTGAATTGTGCCTTGAAGTGTCTGACTGTTGCTGTCGGAATTTTCTAATCTCCCATAATCCAATTGCCCACGTGGTTTTTGATTCTGTTAACCTGTTGCTTTATTCTCTTTTCCCTGAGCATGCAATGAAAATACCTAGTATTTCTGTCACCTTCTTCGAATCATCTAACTATTGACTTCTGTTTAAGAAGGGATTCTAGAATGCTAAGCCATCTAATATATTTTGCATGAGCCCTGTTTAATTATTCTCTGCTCATTTTCGCGTTGTCCGCAATATCCTTCTCTTCTAACATTTGTAGTTTCTCTTCCCAGTTGTTAACCGCTTCATGAATATCCCTGATGTCCTCCCTTGACCATTGAGTTAACCTTTTTCTAAGAGTTTTTAATTTAGTTTGCGGCACCCACAAAGGGTTGCCTTTAACATTGGCACTCTAACTATCCCCAACAACATTGAGGAAACCAGGCATACTAGTCAAGCAGTCGAGGAACCTGAAGTACCTTATGCAATTACTATTAGGGGATAAGTTCTTCATTAGAAGAGGTCTATGATATGAACCGGTTCTTGCCATATGTCTAATAGAACACCCCTGGAACAGGGAGTCCCATTTGTCGTTTACAAAGACTCGATCCAATCTCTTCCAAATCCTCTTCCTTGGTCTCTTGTTGTTACACCAGGTGCATTTCGGCCCAGAATAACCAATATCCGCAACTCCGCAATTATCCATACAATTATGAAAATTAGTGCTTACCCTAGTTTTTCATATAGGTCGAGGATCACATTAAAATCACCCCCGATACACCAAGGGTCATTCACATTAGTACTATCATGTTGCAAGGAAGACCAAAGATATCTTCTTTCAATAGAGTTGCACTTAGCATAAATAGTTGTAATAAAAATATCTTGATTATTGACGGCCTTCTCCGACTTGATAGTAACATGTTGATTACTTTTTGAAACAGCCTGATTGTTGTTAAAGTTGTTCTAAATACACCAAATCTGACAATTCCCATTAGATGACAGAATTGAAATCCTAAGAACTTTCTGTAGCCATCTACCTTCTCTTTCGAGATAACAGGTTCAAAGATCGCCACGAACTAAGTGTTGTTGATGTCAATAAGTTTTTTAAGCATGTGAATGGCTTTTTGGATCTCACACCCCTAATATTCCAGAAGATTGCACTAATCATGGGAACAAATAGGGGTGCTAACTTCTTTTTGTATCCTCTTCTGAGACGGATAATTTCTGTTTCTTTTACTTTTACCACTTTTTCGAGTTTCACTTCTCCCTATTCTGCTAGGATTAGTATTCTCATTTTCTTGACTTTTCGAGACTTCTTCAATGTATTCATTTTCAGTATCGCTTCCCCTATTATAATTCTTCTCAATTCTGCTTTTGCTGCCCTCATGAGCCTCTTGTCCCATTCTTTGCAATTTAGGTCTACAACCAAGTTTATACTTGGAAGGTTTCTTATCATCGATGGAATAGTAGAACTGTTAGAATCACATTGCACCTGATAGTTCTGCTTCTCAGCCCTGCCATCATCATTCATAACGGTTTCAGTATCATAAGAAGACTGTTTATCTCCTCTATTTGTCTATTATTAGCCTTTTTCTTTTCTTGCCCGTCTGTTGTACTTTTTACAAAATTAGTATTTTGTTCTCCTTCGTCTTGCACATCAGTAGCTTTTGTGTTTTCATGAACCTGTATAGTTTCTCTGATTTCTGCTAAGGTTTGATCATTCTATTTACTTGTCGAAATAGAATAAGAAATCTTCTTGTTATTGTTCTGGGCGTGTTTGAACTTGACTTTGCTCTTCTTCTTCGACATCTTTTTGGTTTTCTTCTTCTTTTTTTTTCTTCTTTATACTTTTCTCATCCTTGTTTTTACTTGTCTTAATAAGATCTAGACCATTTTCCTGCTGCATTTTTTCTGTAACAATGTTATTGGAGTCTGCTTAAGCAGTTTCTTCTCTACTTTCATTGTTTTTGTCAGTCTTCTTGTTCATAGATTGTGTATCATCATCGTTTTTAGTACTCTTGTCTCCTTCACAGTCCTCCTGATCTTGAACAACCTTAATTTTTTAAAGTGCCCTACAATTGACAATGTAGTGGCCTAGTTTTTGACAGTGTTTACTGTACTTCGGCACACTTCATACTCTAATTTTTGAGTATAACCTTTTAGCAACGACTCGTTAAACTCCTGTCCCACTGACGTTTAGCTTAAAGTATATATATTTTCATGTATATCCCCTCATATTTTATTTTTTTTCATAAGTTTTAGATGTTAATTGTGATGATTTATATTGATTTGTGGTGTTTTTATGTGTAGGAATGATTTGGGAGAAATTGGGAACGAAACGCACAAAAATTAGAGCGAAAACACAAAAAATTGGGAAATTGTAATTTTGGGCGCAACAGGCAGGGTTGGGCGCCACCTGTGGCGCTGGAGGAATAACAGTATTACCAGGCAGCGCCCTGGTGGGTGCCTGGCGCTCGGGGATTTCTCTTACTTTGACCGGACTCAGTTTATTCGACCCAAGACCTAACCAACACGTATAAAAGCAAGTCTAGACTCGATTTTGAAGCGGAGAACGTGACTTTTGGAGAGAAACAAAAGAGAAACACACTTGGAAGCACGGATTTGATCAATTCTTCCATATCTTTTCTAGTACTCATTTATTTTATGTTTGAAAACATTATTTTTGATTATGTATGAACATGTGTGGCTAAGAACCCTATTATTCTAGGGTCATGGGTGAAATATGAATGTTATATTTGATGTTTAATTTGACAAATTTGATTTTATCATATTGGGTTATTTATTTAATTTTATTCTTAATTATTTTACTGAGTAGCTAACACTGAAATACTATCTACGAATCTAGAGTTGAACTAGAAAGTGGGAATTCTATATTGCATATAGAATTAAATAGAGCATGTTCTTGAACCCGGGCATCGGGGAACGGATTCGCAATTAGGATAGACATATACCTATTTGCCTTGCTTAGTTGAAATACAGGAATTGTGAATGCATTCTTGTTAATCTTGATTCCTTAGACATATCGGCATTAAGTTAACTTGAATAGGCGAATAAGAACTCGAAAGATTCTTAGCAGTAATATCAACCATGTCAATCAACAATCTAGATAAATCACTTAGTCATTTTAAGCCAAGAATATAACACGATTGTCAGCAAACCCGTGACCCTAGAATATCCTCTCCTATTGATTGTTAGTCGAAATTACTATTTGTATCGGCTGATTTTCTAGTTAATTCATTAATTGGTATTTTAGTTAGTAACTTCGTTAATCATATCTTTTGTGATAAATCACTTGAATCTATAAGTTAATTGAGTTTAATCTATCAAAAGTTAATCATAAGTCTTTGTGGGACGATACTCTACCCACTACTTTATTACTTGACCACGTATACTTGCGTGGGTGTGTTTGGTTGCAACAAGTTTTGGCCATACTTGGCCTAGTTCTTCCCAATGTAGCAGCATCAAGGGCCAGTGGAGTACCAACAGAGCTCAGTAATTTCTTAATGTAGTGCCAATTGTGCATATGGTATGGTAAGGAAGGCAGGAGAACCAGGTCTTGGGCAATTGGAAGGTCCTCCTCTAGTTTAAAGTCCGACGACCATTTTTTTAGCCACATCTGCATTCCGTCTATTTCGATAACCCTTCGAAACCAAATTGATTTCTAGTCGTCTTCATTTAATAGATCGATGAAGACATTATGATTATCATAGACCCCAATTCAGACCGTCCCCTTTAAGGGAACAATTTCCTATATTGAATAATTAAGTTTTTGTTTAAAACTTGTATTCATCCTTTTATATTTCTCTTTTTCTTCTAACTCTAAGTGGTCATGACATTGGTATTTTAATTTAATATACTGATGGATCGATGTTATAGTAGTTTTATCCCAAAGTACCCTTTCCGAAGTTTTACTTTGGTATTTCATGACTTACGAGGATAAGTCTCGTAGTTTTTGAAGCAATCAGGTGAGTTTCATATCAGATTTAGTGAAACTGGAATTTTTAAGTTAATGAATAAAGAAGTTTAACCAAACTCAACATCGAGGGTAAATGAGTCTGTATCAGAGTTTCGTCGAGTCAATTAGGTCTAGAATAGTCAACTTCTTCGTTAAGAATCTCGTTAAGTTAAGGATATGGAGTTGACTATAGTCAACATCGGGTTAAGATGACCTTTTTTGGATGTCTTGAGTGCGCGAGCAGGTTCATAGCGTCTTTTATGACTGTATAGCATATTTTGTTTGTGTCCTGGGTTTTTTGGGATGAGTTCTGAGGGTCAGATCCTTAACCTAAGCTGTTGATGGTGTTTTCGCACATGCAAGCATTGGCCCGCACCTGCAGGGTCGCTGTCACCACCCTATTTACAAAGCCTTAAATGCACCAACTCTCACCAAGTCGGTAAACCATCCACAACCTATTTAAATCAATTCAATAATAATCAATGCGGAAAAATAATCATACAAATCATTTTTAACGACTTAATAAGTATAATAATCATAAGGACTTAAAGAAAATTTTACAACCCCAAAATCTGGTGTCACTAGTACAAGAACTGACTAAAAGGAAATACAAGTCTACGATTGATGTGCGGCTATAATTCCATAGTTTCGTACATTATGTTCCTTGCATTTTACATGCTTTAATTGTAAATTACACTTTATTTGCACGTAATGTAGTCTATTTTATGTGTAGGTGAATTGGAGGTAAAAGTAGAGCAAACGGGTTATTTAAACGTTGAAAGTGTGCTTGAGAACAGTGAAAGGGAGAAAGTTAGCATGGCGATGCCAGGCTTGTATGTAGACGTTAGACTTGACGAGGCAAGGAAAGGCAATGGCCAAGAAGAACCAGGCATTTGGCTTGCGACGCCGGGCATGGGGCAGGGTTTACCAGGCGTTAGGCGGGCGATGCCAGGCCTGGGGCAAGATCCTTTCTGAGTTTTGAAGATTTATTTCGTCTCCTGGTTTGACTGGGACTTGACCTACACATTTAGATCTCTTCCTATACATATAAATAGACCTAATGACGCCACTTTTGAAGGAGGATACACACGAGAAACATTAAGAAATGAAGAGATCTCAGTTTTCTTCATCTTTTTCTAGTATTTTCAATTATTCAACATTTATGAAATTGTTTGCTATTATCATGGGTGGCTAAAAACCCATTGTTCTGGGGTTGTGATTTATCCATGAATATTTTTGTTTAACGTTAGCTTAACCTTTATTACAATTCACTAATATATGGTTGTTTCTTCAATTCTATGAATAATTGCTTAATTGTCTGGCCGACATATAGGTTCTATTTACTATCTATGCTATACTTGGGAAAGCCGTGTATATATTAGAGAAGAATTGAGAGAGTGCGATCTTAACTCTTTGGGAGGGGGGGATTTGTGGTTAGGATAGGAATATACCTAGTCACCGTACTTAATTAAATATCGTAATCTTAATGCTTTCTTAATATATCGATTTCATAGGAATATAGGTGTTAAACTATTTTTAATAGGCGAGTAGTACTTCGGGAGAAGGCTATGAGAGAAATTATCGATTAATTAGCAACCATGAGCGAATTGTATGAAAGGGAGAGTTGACTAGAACACAATATGAATTGTGAATCGATCACAACCCTAGAATACTAGTCTCTATCGAATACACAAAAATCAACTTGTTACTTAATAATTTAGTTATTACTTAGAATTATAGCTTAGTATAATCATATTCTTGAACTTGGTTATGGCTTGACTGAATAACAATTTTAGTAATTTTAGTGGGTAGTTGATATAAGTCTCCGTGGGTTTGACACTTAACTTATCATTTTATTACTTGTACGACCATGTGTACTTGCGTGTGCGTTTGGGTGAAACAAGCTTTTGGCACCGTTGTCGGGGACTTGAATATTGACTAATTTCTAGTTTTTGCTTTAATTGTTCATTTCGTCTAGTCCGACATTACTTGATTGTTGCTCAAATATCTGGAACTTTGATTAAATGCGTAGGGTCAGAAGCCAGGAGAGACTCAACGGCTTTGACCCCAAACCTGAGAGAAAATTTCATAAGAGGTTGAGGGAACCAAAAGATACAAATAATCTTCAGGAACTCGTTCAATTTCCTGTGAACATGGGAGATGAGCAACACATGGCTATCAGGAGGTGGCGATGCCCAGGATTGCTAATATCACCTCCAGCATTGTGAAGCACATAATCACTGGGCACTTTGAGCTGAAACAGAGAATGATCCAGTTACTTCATGCAAATAGGCAGTTTATGGGTCTTTTATAGAAGGATCCACAACAACATATTCTGAAATTCTTGGAGATTAGTGATACCTATATCACTAACGGGGTCACTCCAGACTATGTGAGGCTCACACTTTTTCCATTCTCTCTGTTGGGTGAAGTAAAGAGATGGCGAAAGGCACAACCAACTAATTCTATTACCTCATAGAATGATTTGGAAAGGAAATTTCTGACAAGGTTCTTCCTTACAGGAAAAACTGCAAAGATCAGAAGTGAGATAGTTGCCTTAATAGAAAGCAGGAGAGTCTTTATATTCATCTTGGGAGAGATTCAAGGGGCCACTCAGATACTGTCCTCATCACAATTAGACAAACGAAGTGTTAGCTCACACTTTCATAGAAGGGATCCATCCCCAAACAAAAATTATGGTAGATGTTGCAGCTGGAGGTCAAGTGTTGGAGAAATCTTTGACGAGATATATGCATTATTGAACAAATTCTCAAAAAGCTATACGGATTGGCAAGGAGAAATGGGAAGAAACACGATACAAAAATCTACAGGGGTTCTCGAGTTAGACGCTGTCTCGGCATTATCAGCACAGATTTCTACACTGACCAACCAAGTCAATCAGATGACCATGGTTATTCATAAGCAACAAGCTCAACTAGTACAACAAGTCTAGATGTTTTGTGAAGTACGTGGAGAGGGTCACACAAGTGACTTATGTCCAGTTAATCCAGAGTCTGTCTGCTTTATGGGTAATGCAAATAGGGGCCATACAAACCAATATAGGTATCACTTACAATCCCAACTGGAGGAACCACCCAAACTTCTGTTGGGGTGAAAACCAAGTTACTCAGAATCAATACCGACCTCAAGCACCTCAACAACAATATAGACCGCCTCAGGCTGAACAACAAGCGAGTCCAAAACAAGCCCAAGTCGCGGCAATGAGAAATTTGAAGCGCCAATTGGGACCACTTGCTAGTGCCCAAAATGCCAGACCAGTTGGAGCTCTTCCAAGTGACACTAAAGCCAATCCTAAGGCCTCCATTAATGTCGTGTCCTTGAGGAATGGGTAGAAGAAAACCAATCAAAAAAGAGAAAACATGTGATTTTTAATGAGAGGCTAGCGACTATAGAGTCAACATCAGACAAATCAAAGGAATCAGAGAAGCCAGCTGAAAAGGAGGTGGCTGAGAAAGCCCCACCATTGGTTGCAAGGCCACCCCCTCCGTTTCCTCAAAGATTCAGAAAGTGAAGGATAATGCCGCGTATAAAAAGTTTCTTTATATTTTGAAGCAGGTTCAAATTAGCATTCCATTGGTGGACATCTTGCAAGAAGTGCCCAAATACGCTAAATACATCAAGTACATAGTGGAAAATAAAAGAAGACTGACTGAATTCGGGACTGTGGCACTCACTGAGGAATGTA
Organism: Nicotiana paniculata; assembly: GCA_005239505.1. NCBI lineage: Eukaryota > Viridiplantae > Streptophyta > Magnoliopsida > Solanales > Solanaceae > Nicotiana > Nicotiana paniculata. The sequence goes on along the minus strand of ML335419.1, from coordinate 32,662 downwards.
GCTCAAGAATTCAAAGCAAGCTACCTCAAAAATTAAAGGACCCGGGTAGATTCACTATCCAAATATCAATTGGTAAGCATGCAGTTGGGCGATCTTTATGTGATCTTGGAGCGAGCATTAATTTTATGCCTCTATCTGTGTTCAGACAGTTAGAGTTGGGTGAGCCACGCCCAACAATGGTAATCTTACAATTAGCTGATCGCTCCCTTGCTCATCCTGAAGGAGTGATTGGAGATGTGTTAGTTCAAGTGGGCTCTTTCATATTCCCTGCTGATTTTCATTATCTTAGACTACGAGCCTGATCAGGAAGTCCCATTTATTTTGGGGCGTCCATTCTTAGCCACGGTCCGAGATATTATTTATGTTTTCGAAGGAAAGATGACGATGAGAGTATATGATCGAGTGGAGGTATTCAATGTATATAAAGTATTCAGATTACCAGTCCGTAGTGAAGAGCTATCCATGATTTATGTGGTGGAAAGTGATGCTACATCATTAGTACCTTATATGAGCTCTATTGATCCTCTTGAACGAGTTTTTGATTGGGGATGAAGAAGACAGTGAAGATAAAACAAGGGGAGAAATTGAGCAAGTACTTGATATGTCATGCAGTTATGTCCATGGGTTAGGAAAATTTGAGGAGTTGGAGCCTATCATCTGACCCCTCCTAAGCCATCTATTGAAGAAGCTCCAATGCTCGAACTTAAGCCATTTCCAACGCATCTGCGCTATGCTTATTTGGGGACCTCTGAGACATTATCCGTGATTATCTCATCCAACCTGACTAATACACAAGAAGAGAAATTGCTCAGAGTACTTCGCAAGCATAAAAAGGCTATTGGGTGGACAATTGCGGATATCAAAGGAATTAGTCCATCATTTTGCATGCATAAAATCTTCTTGGAAGATGGACACCACCTAGTGTTGAGAAGCAAAGGAGGTTAAATCCCATTATGAAAGAGGTTGTGAAGAAGGAAGTAATCTAATTGCTCGATGCAAGTATCATCTTTCTTATTTCTGACAGCAACTGGGTAAGCCTAGTTCAATGTGTGCCCAAAAAGGTGGGGATGACTGTGATTGGGAATGAGAAAACGAGTCAATTCCTACTCGCACTGTGAAGTGGAAAGTCTGCATTGATTATAGAAGGCTCAACAAAGCAACCCGCATTGACCACTTTCCACTTCCATTCATTGACCAAATGTTGGACAGATTAGCCAAACATGAATATTATTGCTTTCTTGATGGTTATTCGAGATACAATCAGATTTTCATATGCCTAGAGGATTAGAAGAAGACCACGTTTACTTGTCCTTATGGGACTTTCGCCTTCAAGCGAATGCGGTTTGATCTTTGTAATGCATCAGCCACTTTTCAGAGATGCATGATGGCTATTTTCACCGATATGGTGGAAAATTTTGTGGAAGTTTTCATGGATGATTTTTTAGTCTTTGGGTAATCTTATGATGATTGTTTGAATAATTTGATCATGGTGTTAGCCCGTTGTGAAGAAAAAAATTTGGGTTTGAATTGGGAGAAGTGTCTTATGGTGCGAGAAGGCATCGTTTTGGGTCATAGAGTGTCTAGGAGTGGCATTGAAGTTGATAAGGCAAAGGTGGAGGCGGTTGAAAAATTACCTCCACCTACTTCTGTGAAGGGTTTCCAGAGTTTCTTTGGACATGCAAGATTCTATCGATGCTTTATTAAGGATTTCTCTAAAAATTACTACTCCTTTGTGCAGGTTGCTTGAAAAAGATGTAACGTTCAATTTTGATGAAGCATGTCTGAAGGCATTTGAAGAACTCAAAAAGAAATTGGTAGCCGTTCCCATTATTGTGGCACAAGATTGGTCCTTACCGTTTGAACTTATGTGTGCTGCAAGTGACCATGCTATTGGGGCAGTACTAGGCCAGAGGAAAGACAAAGTGTTTTATTCCATCTATTATGCGAGTAAAACCCTTGATGATGCACAACTGAATTACACCACCAGTGAAAAGGAACTGTTAGCCGTTGTGTGGGCCTTTGAGAAATTTGGGGAATACTTGGTGGGAACAAAAGTCATAGTCCATACCAACCATGCAGCAATCAGGTATCTATTTACAAAGACTATTTCCTGGGAAGCTAAAATCGAGATGGTCAGGCACGTTTGAGGTGGTGAGAGTCACTCCTTATGGTGCAATTGAGTTGCGAGATTTGCACGGTGAAAGAAACTTTTTGGTGATTGGACACAGAATCAAGCACTATTGGAGAGGAATAACAAATCATGAGAAGACCAAGGTTGTACTCGCTGGTGAGTAAGCGAGACTTTGGGTCGTGCCGCGACATTAAATCAGGCGCTTATTGGGAGGCAACCCATCTTTACTGTTTTCCTTTATTTTTAACTTTTTTTGTTTTCTTATTATTGTTGTAGTATTTCTTTTTGTCTTTTAGGATTATAAACATAGGAGGAAAAGTCATTGGAAGAGGGCAACAACGAGTTAGATGGTGAGAACTAAGTGTGGGGTGCCACACAAAGGACTATGCCTACGGGAAGTCTGAGTACCCGTGAGCCGCTATTACTTCGGCTTTTGGCTTTTCATGGAGTTTCTTGTCCACCCTTGTTATTGTTTTTCTCTATTTGTCCATTAGGGACACTGCACTCTTTTATGTGTAGGGTGGGAGAATTCTTTAGATGATTAGTAGGATGTAGTTGTATTAGTATTTTAGTTATTAAAAAAAAGGTAGAAAAATTAGACTTTTCCCGATGATGGATTTCCTAGACAGTGTTTGAGGGATTTAAGTCTAAATAAAAAGGAAAAAAAAGATTTTCTTTGTAGGTAGTGTAGTAATTCCCCCTTGATTTTTTCTTTGTGCCACGATTCTTTGCCAAGGGTTTTGTTTGAACCGGGTGTAGGTAGTTTTATTTTTTTTAGGAGAGAAGCCATTGTGATGTGAATTGAATTGAAGCAATATCTCTTGACTTTGTTATGCCTTGAGAATAATGAGTACTTTGGTTGTGACACATAGGCTCAGTTTTTGACTCTTGTATAAGTACCTTAAATTGTATAATCTTAAATTTTCTTAACTACTTTGACTAGAGTGTCTTGATGAGTCCAATCCTGAGTGAGCACTTGAATTGTTATAAACTTAATAAAAATTAAAGTATGGGGTGGTTGGTTTGGCTTTTGAGTGGAACTAATTAAATAAGAAGAAAGGTGCACTGTTTTGAAAAAAAAGTAAGATCCAATTGAATTGAAAAAGAAGAAAAGAAAACAAAAAATAGTTGTATTGATGTGAAAAGTATTCCATGATAGTGGTGTCTCTTGATGTAATTGTTCTTAAAGAAATATGGAGTTAATGTACATTGATGTGAAGGTGGAGTTTTGGTTTGACATAAGTATGGGATTTGAATGTTAAAGTATATGTATTAAACTGCTTAGGGAGGTGTAATCACTCATATCCAAATGTATCCTACCCGACCCGCAACCTACATTATAACCAATGAAAGTCCTACTTGATCCTAGACTGAATAAGCTCAATTAGGATAGTACACAACGGGCAAGCCTATGGTGCATCTCTTGTAGCATATCAATGTTATTTCTGAGAATGAGTGAATTCTTTCTATCTTGAGTTCCTAGTTGTTCTTAAAATTTTTTGTGCGTGGAATACTCTCTTTTGTTGCGCGAGGGCACTTGATTCATAAGGGAAAGGTTATGGCATTGACCTCTATAATAGAGTAAGTGAGTGGATTGTGAAATAATGTATGGTACTTGTGAGTCAAATCTTGAGGTGAAGATTTTACACCCTTGTGCTTTGTCTATTTTAAAGATTCTTGGTGTGATGAGTTAGGAGGATTGTTTAAAAAGGTTGTCTACATAAGTGTAGTTTGATTGCTCGAGGACGACCAATGTTTAAGTGTGGGGTATTGATGTGTGGCTATAATTTCATAGTTTCGTAAATTATGTTCCTTGCTTTTTACATGCTTTAATGATATATTATACTTTATTTGCGCGTAATGGAGTCTATTTTTTGTGTAGGTGAATTGGAGATGAAAGTAGAGCAAAAGAGATACTTAAACATTAAAAGTGTGCTCGAGAACAGTAAAAAGGAGAAAGCTGGCAAAGCCAGGCCTAAAGAAGGCATTAGCCTGGCGACGCCAGGCTTGCATCTAGGCGTTAGACCTGGCAAGGCAAGGAAAAGGCCAAGCAGAACCAAGTGTTAGGCTTATGACGCCAGGCATGGGGCCAGGTTTACCAAGCGTTAGACGGCTGACGCCAAGCCTGGGGCGAGATCTATTCTGAGTTTTGAAGACTTATTTTGTCTCCTGGTATACTGGGACTTGACCTACAGATTTTGGTCTTTTCCTACACATATAAATAGACCTAATGCCCTTTTTGAAGGAGGATAGGCACGAGAAACATTCGGAAGCGAAGAGATCTCAGTTTTCTTCACTTTTCCTAGTATTTTCAATTATTCAACATTTATGAAATTGTTTGCTATTATCATGAGTAGCTAAAAATCCATTGTTCTAGGGTTGTGATTTAGACATGAATATTGTTGTTTAACGTTAGCTTAACATTGATTACAATTCACTAATATATGGTTGTTTCTTCAATTCAGTGATTAATTGCTTAATTGCCTGGCTAGCAGATAGGTTCTATTTACTATATAAGCTATGCTTGGGAAACCGTGTATAGATTAGTAAAGAATTGAAGAGAGCACGATCTTAACTCTTGGGGGGGGGGGGAGGATTTGTGGCTAGGATAGGAATATACCTAGTCACCGTGCTTAATTAAATATCGTAATCTTAATGCATTCTTAATAGATTGGTTTTATAGGAATATAGGTGTTAATCTATTTTAAATAGGCGATTAGTACTTGGGGAGAAGGCTATGAAAGCAATTATCGATTAATTAGAAACCATGAGTGAATTGTATGAAAGGGAGAGTTGACTAGAACACAATATGAATGATGAATCGATCACAACCCTGGAATACTTGTCTTTACTGAATACACAAAAATCAACTTGTTACTTGATAATTTAATTATTACTTAGAATTATAGCTTAGTATCATCATATTCTTGAACTTGATTTTGGGTTGACTGAATAACATATTTAGTAATTTTAGTGGGTAGTTGATACAAGTCTCTGTGGGTTCGACACTCGACTTATTATTTTATTACTTGTACGACCACGAATACTTGTTTGTGCATTTATGAGCAACAACGATACAACCCGAACTGTCTAGGAAAGGAAAAGATAGAAACTAAAGGATAGAGGTAAAATTCGGTGCTACAAATCATTATGTAGCTCAACACGAACTCTCTGGATGGCCTCCTTAACGATCATCTTAGTATCAATATTCACTCGCATCGGAACAGAATCTGCAAGGAGCAGCAAGTGTAGAGTGAGTAGAGATGTCAACGTGTACTTAGCAGCACCTTCGACCGACTCTAACTAAAATGAAGTCGAGGATTGGTCGTCGATTACTACTTCCACCCTTAACGCTGTTAGTACATAAAAATGATAATCACAAGTTACAAGCCTAAGTAAGATGCCTCTAAATTTGCAAATCCATCTAAGTAGCCAAATAAGAATGTTGGTAAAACTCAACCAACAGATTAAGCAAGTCACTCGAATAAGGATTCCGAGACCGAAGGGTAAACTGGTATAACTTAATTTACCCATGACTTAAGGAGTCTAAGTATTAAAGATAAAATAAATTAAATATTAAATCGATGATTGATTGAAGAAATTATTCATTTTTAACTTAGAGTTGATAAACTCCAATATCCACATCCTATGTCATGATTTCTTGCATGGAATTCATAAATAATCGATGATATAATGGTAATAGTAGGACTTACCTACTTGACTAATCTTGGAAATCCCCTCAAAAGTCTCCTTAATCTGAGGTCTCAAGCTCCAAATATATTAAGCACGGCTGGTCCAGACGGATACAATGGAGCTCTCTATCATAGCTACTGGGAAATCATCTGAAATGAGGTTGTTGTTTTTGTGATATAGGTCTTTAAAGAAAAAGGTTTGACTAAATTCTTCTCTTATACTTGCTTAATTTTGATTCCCAAAATTGACTCTCCCCCTAGTTTTTCTTATTTTAGACCTATTAGTTTGTCTAATTTTTCTAACAAATCATTTCCAAAATACTCTCTTTAACACTTAATCATTTATTGCATAAATTAGTCTCTCCTAATCAAACTGATTTTGTGAAGGATAGGTTAATTTATGAAAATGTGTTATTAGCTCAAGAAATTATTCACAATATCTCTGGTAAGAATAAGGGTGGTAATGTAATTATCAAACTTGATATGGCTAAAGTCTATGGAAGAATGGCATGGCCCTTTGTCCTCGCAGTGTTAAGAAAATTTGGGTTCTCTAATCAGTGTACAGACATGATTCATAACTTGATTTCTAATGTGTGGTACTTGATCGTTATTAATGGGGTTAGACATGGTTTCTTCTCATCATCCAAAGGCCTTAAGCAAGGTGACCCCCTTTCCCCCTCCTTGTTCATTATAGCTGCTGAAGTTTTGTCCAGATCACTCAATAACTTGCACAATAATTCATCTCCCTAAAATTAATCACTTAGGATATGCAGATGATATTGTTATTTTCTGTAGCGATAATTCTAAATCTATTAAACTTATTTTGAAGCAAATTAGTGACTATGAGGAAAGTTCTGGCCAGCTAGTTAATAAAGACAAGAGTTTTTTCTTCACTGCTCCTAAGACTGCTGCTAACAGTATTAACAAAATTAGAAAGTATTCTGGTTTTATGGATAAAAATTTCTCATTCACTTATCTTGGTTTCCCAATCTCTGTGGGTAGGAAAAAGGCTGAATACTTTGACCCCCTTATTAGTAAAATTGTGAAAAGACTCAATGGTTGGCAAGGAAAACTTTAACTTATGGAGGTAAGACTGTCTTGATTANTCCCCCGCTCCAAGAATACTTTTAAATAAATTGAAAAATATTTGGCTAATTTATTTTGGGGTACTTCAGCTTAGCACAAAAGGTTTCATTGGAGCTTTTAGAGTAACCTTGTTGTGCCTACCGATGAGGGTGACATTGGAGTGCTTAAGTTTGAAGAAATTAGTGATATGTTGTCTATAAAGAGATGGTGGAGGATCAGGTCCACATCATCTCTTTGGGAAACATATGTTTGGAGCAAATAATGCATACGATCATATTTGGTATCAAAAAAATGGGCTGGTGGTAACTCTCATGCATGGAATCATGTCCTTAAGATTAGATATACTGCTGAAAATCAAATGATACGGCATATTAACTCTGGTTCTAGTAGTTTCTGGTGGGATAATTGGACCTTAAAAGGTCACATTGCAGGTCTAGTTAATGCCACTAGAAAGAGTCATAAAACCAGGGTCAATGAATTCATCTCGGAAGGTAGGTGGGATGTCAATAAACTAAGTGAAGTTCTTCTTGAGCAACTGATCAATCACATCATTAGCATCGGCGTTGGAATCACTGACAAGGAAGATAAAATCTACTGGGATGTCATGGAAAATGGCAAATATTCCAACAAGACAGCTTGGCATCTGGTAAGAAAATTTAGACCTAAACAACACCTCGTGGGTAAGTTATGGAATCCTAATGTTCCATTTAACATGTCCTTTTTGGTTTGGAGGCTTTGGAATGGAACACTCTCCTTTGATGAAGTTATTTCTAGATTTGGGAGATAAATTATTTCTAAGTGTAACTGTTGTGAGAACCCTGTATATGAAAATATGCACCATATTTTTGTTGAAGGACAGGCAGCCAGTTATGCTTGAAAACTGTTCGGATATCAACTTGAAATTAACTATCACCCCACCCCATTAGAAATATATTAAATAATTGGTGGAATACTAGATCTGTAAATGAGGTTCATAAACTGGTTTTAAAGATTACCCTCATTATTATATGTTGGATAGTCTGGAAAGAATATTGTGCTTGCAGGTATGGCGAACAGAAAAAATTCAACCTATATAAGCTGCAACAACAAATAAGTTGGACTGTGAAGGCTTCTCTTCACAAAGCATATCCAAAATGTGATCTTCCAATGCCTTGGAATAGACTCTGTGACACAGTTGTAAGGCTACACCCCAAGAAAAGTATTAAGGCCTTGCATTGGCAAAAACCTATGATGGGAAGGATGAAGCTTAACACGGATGGGAGTTTCAACAACATAGATGGGAACGCTGGCCTGGGAGGTGCCTTAAGGAATAACAGTTGCGAGCTGATCATGGCCTTTTCTGTCCCATACAGTTACAGCAACCATAATATTGTAGAAGCCAATGCATCACTTTTTGGCATTACGTGGTGTATAGAGAATGGCTACACAGATTTCACTTTAAAATTGGACTCCCTAAGTCTTGCTGATTTGTTAAAGGAAATGTCAGAGAGTAACTACAATATGGCCATGATCACAGCGAAAATTTCCAAGTTAAGGCGTACAACTACTATATAAGTTCTCCATTGATAGAGAAGCTAATCAACTAGCGGACACTTTAGCAAAAATGGCATCAAAACCGTAAGATGGAGCTTTTTTCTTCTCTGGGCAGCGGCTCCCTAAAGCAGCCAAAGGCCCATTCCACTTGGACAAAAGCTAAATTTCAAGCATTAGAATTAAATATGACAAGGCCAATTTTTTTATTAGCTAGGAGCTCTTGTTTGTGGTAGGTGAATCTATTTTTGTCATCACCTTGCTGCATCTGCTTTTTGAAAGGGTAATCTTAACCCTTGTGTTGTATCATTGACAGTACTTTTGAAGTAATACAACACTCCCATCCTATGGGAAATTATATTAAAAAAATTGATCTGTTAAGTTTAGGAGTATGCATGTTTTTTCGTATCCTTAGTGATTGTACTTAGATTTCTTATAATCTTGTGTGTTACATACCACTAAGTCTTTTAACTTACATAAATAAGTGCAATGAGGTTCACCTAGGTTAGACCAAAATATACCCACTTAATAAATATTGATTATATCTTTTACTTTTAGTTATATAAGAAAACAAAAATAGATCAACCTCCGCTTTTAAAAGATGTAATTAACCAATTCCTTTAATAGTCAATCATATTTGAGTTCCTCAAGAATTATAGCATCTAAGATCATATACACATGCAGACTGATTCAGAATTTCTAGAAGATGGGTGTATTATAGAGAAGGGATGGATTCAGGATATATATTTCACTAGTTTAACCTTTACCCCCTATTTAGATAGTGTAATGATCCAATTACCCAAAACAAGCCTATGTTGCGAAACATAACTAAGTACATAAATTAAATAAAGAAAACAATATACGTCTAATAATAACTCTAATAAGGACGAAATAATGTAAGTCAATACAATACCCCAAAACTTGGATGTCACAAAACATGAGCATCTACGACGAGTACAAGTTTGAACGTAATACATATTTAAACTGTCTGAAATGGAAATAAGACATAAATAATAAAGATAGAATTAAATCTGATACTGTGGAACACTCATCAGCATATCTTGGAACCCCACGAAATATCCCAAATCAGGTCCAAGAAAGATTTTCAATTCGTACCCCTACACACAAAACATGAAACAAGTGTAGAGTGAGTTTGGGAAGCACGTGTATCCACCAGCATCGTTGACCGACCCACTATTCCATCAATAGAAATTCGATAAAAAGCTCAAGTGAGAAAGTCACAATCCATAGTGATGACAAGGGTTGGTACTTCTGATACCCCTCTTCCTTATTTGTTAGTTCAAATCCGCACAATTTATAGATATTCCAACAAATAAAGAAGGTATGAGTGCTAAAGCCGCTCTTACAGCGATCACCCCAATTCGATTATAAAGATTTAGTCTTTTACTTAGTTAAGCCCGTTCCAAGATTAAAGATTCTACCTTTGCCTCATTTGTGTCAAGTATTATCCTAAAGATTTTATATTTTAGTCCTTTGACACACATATGTCATGAATCAAGTCAAATCAGCATAAATAATATGAGATTTATAGAATGCATGCAATGCAAGTGAATAGTACGCAATGCAAATACCCAACCGGAATGCCAGATCTCCTAGATCACATCGGGTCTCACTCGTTGGCTGAATATCATCGTCACTCTGTAGCCATGTACAATATCATAAATACGTCTTGCCATTTATCAATCATATGCTAGCAGTATGATGAAAGAAAGAATGGATATGCGTACATCATGCAGATGCAAAATAGCAAGTTAAGGGCCTTTTTCCATAAAACAGACAAAATGTGGAGTGATGAATGCAACTCAGTCAACAAAAATAAGTAGTCAGTCAATCTTGGAACTCATGGCTAAATAAACATCAATCATACCAACCTAAATGGATATATGCACCATTCTCGAGGCCCGAAGGCTAAACATTTCATCTCTGTCACAATTATACTACGTTTTTATTTGAATTATCCAAACATATACACCAGTACCCACAAAAGTGCTCGTCACCTTATGAGTATGAGACCCCATATTCCCCATTTCGCCCTGTAATACATTAACCAACACATAACACTACATAAAGGGTCTAGTAAGTCTCAACTTGCCTGAATCCGAAGCCGAAGAGTCACTCCACGTCCTTTCCTTTCCACTGAGCTTCTAAACGAATCCAATATGTTCAAATATACGTTCTAGAAGATATTACGAAGCTAAGAATACCTATATTGTCATATAAAAGAATTCAGATCCAAAAGCCAACCTAAAACCCCGTCCCAAACTCCATGGGTATAACAATAATTTAGCATGAATTTGGTTTCATTATTTCCATATTATTTTCCGCGCGCCATTATTTCACCATTGAAATTAATAAATTTTAGCCATTTGTTCCATGTCGTTCCACCCCTTTGAGGCATAATCGATTCGTTTTGACTTGATGAAACTATAGTAGGCACTTCAGGTATGTATGCTTCTTGAAGTGGTTCGTTCAACACATGGGAATGATGTTCCTCGTTGAAGTTCATTGAAGTAACTAGCTTGTTGAACATGTGGACCAAAATTTCCAACCAAACCTCGAACCATAAATGTCATAACTAGGACATCTTTTTTTACAAAATTAGAAACCTACGGACACTTGTTTCCAAGTCAAATCTTGCACGCTCATCTTCGGTTTAGGACAGGCTAAATAGACAATTATTGAGGATTCAGTAGTAAAATATGAACATTCGGACCACTACGTTTAACTTGTGTCTCCTCATTAGTACTTCCCATTCTCTTAGACCCATCCTTCTTTAGTAATGAACCTACTGCTGGATCTTGATAAGTCTCTAAAGAATTCGCTTGCTTCCATTGCTTCAACTTGATTAGCCCACCTTGTTATTGTTCTGATTTTTGCATTACTCTTTTCAGGTGCATGTACACATGTTGCCACACATTTCCATTTACCATTGGAAGCATCACTAAACAAAAAATAAAAAGTTTGAAAATAAACATTAAGTGAGATATCCAAAATCCTTGAGCAAAGAAGGGATGTTGATAAATACATCACGTTTGAAAGGAACATTTAAACATATAAACTATAGGTAACACATACGAATATATTCATGTACTGTTGTTGAATTTTATCCATTATAATAGTAAGTCATGTAACTATTTTTTGACACATTATAACTGAACCTCACCTACTATAATAGCAAATTGTAAAGTCACAAACTATTTTGTCACATTAAGAAAATTGAACGTTACCCACTAGAACAGTAGAGTTACAAAGTTTTCACCGATATTGTAGTAAAATCACATTAGAGTAATTGAACTTCACTTGCATAATTAATTTATTCTTTTAGAAACAAGAATTGATATATGGATTTAATAAGCTTTATCGTCGAGAGGGAAACAATCTGGATCACCAGCTAATGCCCCTAAATGATCACTCAATGATAAAGGAGTTAGGGGTGCACAGACAACCAGGAGGTTTGCCTAGAAGTAGCTGATCACGCCCAACTATGCCTTATAAAAGACATAGTGGTCGTTGCAAATATAATCCAGTTTAAAGTCCAGAGTCGAATCCTCAGGGAGCTAACCTACCTATTACAACTCTCAATGATGCTAATATAAGCTCAGACAATATTCGGGTACAGTATTTTTATCAATAATTGTTTAGATTTATTAACTAAAGGGAATGATATTAAAAACTAACAATATATTAATATAAAAGATAACTCAATGGTAGAAAGATCTAGGGTAGTGATTTCCCCAATTGCTAGACTAATTCTGACTCTTTTGCTATAATCTCAGTGTGTTACTCTATGAGGATTATGAGCAATGGGTTACTGCAATTATCTCTCGATCAACTACAGTAATTTACTAGAGCATTCTCTCGAAATACTGTAGCTGATAATTTATGTAGCTCTAATTTATCCCACAAAATTTTTGTTATCTCTAATCTCACTTTTAAATTCAAGTAATGAATCTCTTCAATTACCCAAAAGTGGTGTTGTTAAACAACGATCTAACCCGGTATTCTTTCTCAAGCAACACCAAGCAATTAGACACGATTAATCAAGGGCCCATTCAATTAATCACCATATAAAGCATAGTTGAACAATCTTAGATTAAACCCGGATCGATTATAACAATATTGAATCAAAGCTTCATCTAACAATTGGTTCCGTCAATCCTAGACGGATTGCTTAGCTACTCATACTAAAATACAACAAAAGCAATAAATAATTCATAAATTCTCAAAATAATAACAAAAGATGGAGAATAGAAAAACTCTAATTGTATCTTGGTCTTCTCACACTCGTTCTCGCTTCCCAATTGAGTCTAAAATAAGCTTAAGCTTTCTTGGACGAGTTTATAGGGTTTAAATAGGGCTAGGCTAATTTCTCCCATTTTTGCACTTAAGTCCCTGCATTTTCTAGGCTCTTACCGGATTGACCGCGGTCGCGGCGCGACCGCGGTGGTTTGCATAAGTTTTGCCTCGTATTATTTTGCCCACCGTGTTCCAGCCGCGGTCGCGGTGAGCTCCACTCCAGCCATATTCCCCTTATTCTTGCTTCTTTTCACTCGAATTTTTCTTGATTGGCCTTATACTCCGCGATTGACTCCAAAACACTCCAAAGTATCCTCCGAACGTAGACTATTTTCTACAAAGCATAAAAATACTATTTAGAGCACTTTGTTGTCATTTTTGCACTTAAAACAACACTGAAGTATGGTTCATTAAGAGTGTAAATAGCGTTTATATAGCCTACTATCAGCAGCCACCCTTGAAAGAGTGTGTATTAGCTCACTGATCGAGCGCTCTTGCGCCGAAGATGAATGGGGCTAAGCAATCTGTCGAAGCTGTGGGATGTAAAAATACATCGGTAGGGGAGTGTTCCGTCTTAGAGAGAAGCCTCCGCGCGAGCGGTGGTGGACGAAGCAGAAGCGAGAATGTCGGCTTTTACCTTTTTCATATCCATTAGGAAAGGTATGTGGCATCAAGTTAAATACACAACTTATATAAGTATTTACTTGTAAATAGTACAGTTGAATTTGTAAAGTGGTTTATAGACACGTGAATTAAATTGATCCAAGAATATAAAGTAACAATGAACAAAAATAAATTAATTAATAATAATTGAAGAAAATATAAGACTAAGAGATTCTCTAGTAGCAAAAACAATATCTAGAACAAAGTACTTGGCGGAATAATGCTAAGAGAGTAAAAAAATAAGTTAAGCATTTTCTCATACAAGTATTTCGTGTCCTTATAATGAGTACAAATTACTCAATTTATAGATAGATTAAGGGATACAAGATCCCCAAATCAAGATCCTCTTTAATGTAAATAAAGGTCCCTCATATTAGTTGCATAACGGTTGTGTGTACTAAGATTCTTTGTAACGGCTGCTTGTCACGCCCCGGCCTCTAGGAGCAGGATCGGTGCTCAACCGAGATGTTCCAGTCAAGCAAGCCTACTTGATGCCTACTACCCAACATTTCCCATGAATTATTTAAGAATAAATGATAAGAGATAGACGAGGAAAGGATAAAAGGATACAACATCATATTTCATTACTTAAAGGAGCTTAATTGATAATTACCAAAAGATTATCACTGGAAGCTAATGACCAAAATAACATTTTAAAGTTCCCATCAAACTAACAGAACCCAGAGTACGTCTACGGACCCTCTAAGTAAATAAGAGAGTAATATGGAATTTGAGCCCGACTATACCTCAAAATATAATGTACAAACATCAAAATGACACAAGGCCTCGATAAGTATGGCTCACCAAATCAGCTGAAAAGAGGGCATGCTGCTATCAATAATCAGTGTCGCCTGATGAGCAACAACCTCCATCCATTAAAGATGAGCGCTTCCGGCAAATAAGACGTTAGTACATATGGAATAGTACTAGTATGTAAAGTTAAATACCCTCTCATGCAACAGAGTGCCAACATAAAAGGAGAGAAATACAGAAGAAATAAGAAAATTAATAATATTTAATGCCAAGTTAAACAAAGTAAACCTTTAAGTAAGCATTAATATTTTACGTTGGGAGATCCATAGTATCTACACACTACCGCGAACATGGCATGGAGTCTGATCAACCCCACATTTCCATCCCCGAGCATTTTTAATTTCCCATTTATCAAAAAATACCACTATTTGTTCATTCTTCATCTAATTAGATATATTAGATAAATGATCTAGCAATGATGGAATTTCTATTTTGTGTACCAAATCACATGAAATTTTACCCAAATCAATATCTGGAATGTATGAAATACGTATGAACGGAGGAAGAAAGAGAATTTTCTACTTAAATTGAATTTGAATTTATTGGAATTTTCAACATATACAAATGGAAAGAAATTGATAAAACATCCCTAGAAACAGACTTCTGCTACCTAGTCTGTCTCATCCCAATGTATGTAGGTTGACATATAAACACAATACCTCCATGTGCGCAGTATGGTGTCCGATCTCTGCCCGATCGACTAGGCCGTCTCACCATAATGTCGTGTATGTCGACATAGTCTGTGCTAGCTATTCATTCATCCCAATCAAGGGGAATAATCTCAACATATCATAACAGAAATTTGTCCCTCGCTCAACTCCTACACCAGCACGTGTTGTTTTGGGCTTAGGCCTTTACGACCCGCTCTTCCTCGGTGACCTAACGTTTCTCCCAAAATAATTTCTATAGAAGAAATATATACATCATAGCCTTTCATAAAATCTTTCATTTCATTGGCACTCTTAATCATACATGTAAATTATGATTCTTGACACGATAGCTACATTCATATTCATACTTTAATTTCTTTACTTGTCATGGATTATCATAAAACATTAAAGACATATGAAACATTAGGAAAATCATAGCTCCAAATCATGATTATGTAAGAGTTTAGAACACATTGGAAACATTTACAAGGAAAAGCATAGTGATTTCAATGGAATCATGGATTGAGTTCATACCCAGTTGATAAATCGATCATACTTATATTATTTTCTAAGGAAGAGCATGATATAATAAGAGCAATTGAGACATGAGTTGAGTAACTACACATCTAATATATCAAACATTTGTGACGATTTAGCACAATAAGGATAGGAACTCGGAAAAACCGTACTTGGAATTCTTTATGAGATCATGAAAATCCAATTCTACGGAGAGGGTTTGGCCAATATACCTCAATTTAAATTCCCTTAGAATCACTATGGTGTTCCACTACTCTTATAAATTCAATCTATGTTAACATAGTTCAATTTAACCATTATTAGGAGGAATCTCACGATATAAGTATTTTAAGCATTTCAACAAATACCTAATATGTGAATTTGACTACAAGATTTGAGAATGGACACTTTATCCCATAACTGATTCCCAAACAAATAATCAACCTAAAATAGTCTTACAACAGCCAAGAACCTTCATAGGCAGATGCATGCCCATCCATTAACTTGCAACCCACAAGAATTGCATCATCCATTCCACATAAACCTGAATTTCGAAAGGTCTTATAGCTTCCAATCACAATCCCATAAGCCTTAATATGAAAATAATACTCATAAGTTCATTATAATGCATTGCATGTGAGCTAGGGAAAGTCTTACCTCTTTAGTAGAAGACCTTGTTAGTTTTCCCTCTTGAATCCCCAAGATTTGAACAAGAATTGAAGTGTAGAAGTGTCAGAGCTTCCCCTTCCCTCTCTTGCTTTCTCCCCCACTCTCTAAATTTTCAGATTCTCTCTTCAAAATGACCACCCTTAAGTCTTTTTATTAAATAGAGTCGGGTAAACTTTTTTCAAAAAATTAACCCTCCGAGTAAGGTCTGTGATCGCGAATAGGACCGCAAAACAGGCATATGGACCGCGAAATGGTCCTCCAAATCTGTACAGGGTTTGGTTAGGTCAGCGTCTGATCCGCGGTCTGCAAAACATTTCTGTTGTCACACATTAGGTCGCGAAATCTTCCTCCAGAATTCTTATGTTGATTATGTGACTGATGATAGGCTATAATTGCGTATTTGAGTCGCTTATTACACTCTAATTTACTGCACTTTAATTGAGTTTGAGCTTTAATCGTTAGTGTTTTGAACAAATTGTGTGTTTTATGTCTTGTAGGAGTGATTCCGAGCTATATAGATTTTATGGAATGAATATAAGTGATTTGAAGCTTTGACGTCTGAGTAAAATCCCAAGGAATTAACCCGGGATCGTATTCGGGGGTCAAATTTGATAGTTAAGAACAAACGAAGACCCGAGGAGGCATATTGCACACTGTCTAGTAAAATAAACATAACTCTTTTCTCCTAACTCCATTTGGGCTATATAATAGATGTTTGGAAAGATACATCAAAGGGATGCTACTTTTATGTTATACGTTTTTCCAAATTCCAAACGGAACAGGGTTAGAAACATGGTCGAAACCGCGACCGCGGACTTGACGTGCAAATGGGGCAGAAACTTTTCGATATGCAGGGCCACTAGCGCGACCCCGCTACTCCAGGCCTGGAAAATCATCATTTTTGCGTAGGAGAAGGTATAATTGTTTGGGCCCGACCCTACTTGGTATATATACATGGAAAACGGTATTTTGGAGAGGTTGGACATATTTTGGACACAAATTTGACCTAAGGAGGCAAAGACACAATAGGAGCAAGGAGGAGAATTCTTCTACGAGTTTTTTCTTCCTCTTCCTATTTTTCATTGTTGGTTATGAATTTTGGTATTTTATTTTTTCATACTATTATGAATATCTAATTTGTTATATAATGTTTTGATGGAACCTATTAAAGGATGAAATTCTTGGTATGATAATATAAATTTGCCAAAGTTTAATCTCTATTTGTTCAACTACGTTCTTGTTGTAGTTAATTAAAAGGATGCTCAATTAGCTGTGCCTATTTAGTATGTATTACTCGGGAGATAGTTCATATTTAAATATTTGTTTAACAACACCACTCCCAAAGTATATGAGGAATCAATAACCGAGGGTTTAAAGGTGGGATAAGGGATAACGAAACCTTGGGTGCGATCTAAGTGAATTGTAATTAAAGTCAGCTAGCGTAACTCGGGAGAGTATGTCTAATAAATTATCATAATTACTCGGGAGAGATTTGCGGTAATAAGAGTGCTCATGGCCGATAGAGAAGATTAGACAAATTTATTTGAAACATAGCAGGAATGGATTCCATCAATAGGGGAAATCATAACTCAAGAGACCTCCTTAGTTCTATCTCAAATTTCATCCTTGTTAGTTGATAATTTTACTTCTTCATAGTAGTTGTTATTTAATTAGTTAGAAATAAATATTATAATCTCTATAATTAGGAAATTGTTTGGACTTGTGTTTCTTAGCAATATTGAACAATTATAGCGAAACCTTAGTTCTCTTTGGGATTCGACTCCGGACTTGTAAACCGGATTATATTTGCAACGACCGCTTAGTCCTTTTTATAAGTCATACTTGGGCGTGATTAGTGATAGATATGTGGTCCGCGAAACGAATCTGCGATCGCACATTGGACTGCAAAATGACCCTAAAAATTGAGTTACTTCTAACTCATTCTGCAATGATTCTGCGGTCAGCGAAATGGATCTGCAATCGCATAACGGACTGTAGAATTTCTATTTTCTGCAAAATATATTATACCAACTCCACAATGCATTGCAAGTCAAAAAATCTGTACTATTGGGGTTTCATTCCCTAATGAAATGGAAAGGGTCGCTTTTAGTAAACCATGATACATGTACATTTAGACGTACCCTTTCACTTTAAGGATCGGCCAGGAAATTGATCCTATCATGTTGGAATTTTTATGGAACTACCGAGTTTGCTTAGCTCAAATAGGACCGTCAATATGGTGAACGATAGCTTATCTTCAGTTCATGTGTTTCTGAGCCACTGAAACTCTCTCTTGCTTATTTGATCAACCTTTATACCCCTAAGGTTTTCCGTTGAGGCATGATCAAACTCGGTAAACGTAGTCACCATGCCATCATCACCATCGTTGATGATGACAATGACTGTGGTTGGATGGAGAGGTTCATTTTCATTGTTGTTATAAATGCATATGCAAGTATACACAGTCGACAAGTAAAATAAAGTAATAATAAAGTATCGTTCCAACGGGGATTTAAGATCAACTATTTGCCAGTCTATGCTATTTATATATTTAATGCTCAAGTGAGTGTGAAGAAGATGATTGTAATTTTTATAACCAAAATTATTATGAATTTACACGCAAGGAAGAAAATAGGATCGCAAGTAGAGTAAAAAAACACTTAGGAAGACTTCAATGAGATGGAGATATTCCAGAGTTATGGGATTAACGTCTCTCCTGTTGAATTTTTCAGGTTGATGTAATCACTTTACTTATCTAATTTGTTGATTAGCAGGGTTTATTATGCTCGCGAAGTTCTTTCGACGCTCACTCACCTATTCAATCCAACCTAAGACTATATGTCTATACAATCAAACTTGACAAGAATGCATGTATATTTCCTGCGAAAATAACCAAGTAATGCCACTAGAATATGTTTATCCTAATCGCGAATCTATTATCCAATGTCCGGATTCACAAACTTACTCTATTCAATCTTATATGCAATTTATAGTTCACACTTTTGAGTTCAATTTTAAATTCGTAGATAGTACTTTATTGTAGCTGCGCAATAGAATAATTAACTGCAAGATTAAATAAACAAATTGATATGATGAAATCAATCAAAACAATAAACCGTCAAATTACAATAGTGAAGAATGACCCATAACCCAAGAATAATAAGGTTTTTAGCCACTCATGTTCGTAACAATCATCGAAATATTGTTTTTAAACATAAAAGCTAAGAATACTAGAAGAAGAGTAACAATTGATTAATTTCGTACTCCCGAGTGTTTCGTACTTGTATTTCTCTCTCAAAGTCGCGTCTCCCTTTCCAAAATAGGTTTAGGTTATCTTTTATACGAGTTGAGGGAGTCTTGGGGTCATAACAACCAAGTCCTAGGCGAATTAGGACAACTTCACATCACCAACACCTAGGGTAGAGTGGGGCGCTAGCCCTGGGTTGGAATTTTGGAGAATTTCTTTCGTGCGCCACAAGAAGCGCCCCATGTAGCCTATGTCGCTACTTTTTGGATTGTCCTCATTTTGTCCCCTTTTCGCTTCAATTCTTGCACATTCGTCCCAAATTGCTTCTGGATGATTTCTACACATAAAAATACCACTAATTAGCATAAATCATTACATTAAACATCCAAAATATAAGAAATATGAGCAAAATGAGAGGCAATATGCATATAAATATACATACTTTAAGCCGAATATCAACATCCCGCACTTAGACTCTTGCTCGTCCCTGAGCAATGGAACTATAACTACACCCCAACAACTTACATCTCACTAGGAAATCACACTTCTATTTTTTTTTCAACCATACACTCTACCTTTGACTATGGTCGATAGTGTCAATCAAGCATGAACATATGAATTTCACATTCTTCCCATTTTACACATGCCCAAGTATTCACAATGCAATTAACCAATTCAAATAACCTTTGCACAACCGCCCTACCTCAAGAGCCGACTTGTTACCACTACGAACTCTCAACTCACGCACTCACCAACAAGACAAGTTTGCAACATTACCAATCCATCATGAGATCAAGTGCCCTCACCACAAACGAAAGAGTGAATATAGAAATAGTCTACACTTTCAAATTTAACTTTGAACATAGATTAAGGACATCACACAATTGAACAAAATTCGCTCACTCTCACAAAGAATTTCATGTTCATCCCCTGATCATACCATAAGCTTGCATGTAGTGTACATCTCTACTAATCTAAGCTAGCCAAATTTAGGATCAATTCAGACTTTAAGATTGTAATGTAGGCTAAGGGACGGGTAGGATACATTTAGGAATAGTGACTAACCCTCCTAAGTAAATTAATACACTATACTCAGGAATCAAGCATTTTTTCTTCTCAGTCAATTTACTCACCATAAACCATACACAAATAGTGCTTTCATCAATTAAGCACTCTACATCCCCACTAGCACTAGTAAGATTAGGAGGTGTGTGTTTTTCTTCTTTTTGATATCAACATTAGTTGTCTATTTGTTTTTCTTCTTGAAACTTTCTTTTCTCTCTTTGTTTTTTCTACACACATTCTATACCTTAAGTCTCATTGGCTAGTGGTGTTTTTCACAACTTTAGTGCACCTTATGGCCCCTTCCTTGGTTCCACTCAAAAGCAACTTCCCAATCTCTCACCTTACTCTTTTAGCGCGTAAGTGCCCTTGGAGATAAAGATTCAACAAGATCAAATTAAGAATAAACCAGGGATACGACTTATAGTGTGGGTGCCAAAGAAAAGTTCTATAGGCTCAAAGGGACTAGCAACGGAAATATTTTATTTATGTGTGACATGCACCTCGATGATCAAGCAATAAATGCCTCCATCATCTCCTAGACAAGCACAACTTAATGATTTTACTTCTATTAACACAAGTGGCAAGTTCTAGACTACACAGGATAGCACAGAATACCCAAAATCCTTACACACATTACACATGACTCAATCAAGATGGATTTCAACTCTCAAGTCAAGTAAGCACATATAGTTGGGAAATTTAAATAAATACTGCCCTAGGTGATATACAAATAGAACAACTGAGAAAAAACGTCACAGAGTAGGCTACTTGTTTTACTTAAGATTTCCAATTCAAATCAAATATACAAGAAGACGGAGTGCATTCCATAGGCTAGCAACAAACATGTCAACAGGTATCTCAGAGCAACTCAATAAAGCACCTGGTTCAAGCTACACCCTTGGAAAAGAACATGCATCCAAAGAAAAACCAAAGGATACTACCTAACTATCCTAAAAAGAACAAAACAAAATATTTTTGGTGTTTTTAATCGGACCTTAATCCCTCAAAAAAGTTGTCTTAGAGATCCATCTTCACGAAAAGTTCGAGTTTTATCTTATTTGTTTTTTATATTTCCTTTTTTCCAACTACTGCTAACTAATTAGACTATGTGAGTTCTAAACTAAGCTAACAAATAAAAAAAGTTGTATACAATTACATGCCAGGAAGTAGTTCCACCACCCCACACTTAGATAACGCATAGTCCTCGATGCATATTCAAAGCATAGTAAGGTGGAAAGAAGAACTCCCTGCGAGTCGAATTCCTCCTCCTCATAATGTCCACCAGCCACAGCTCTAGGCTCATCATCGTGTGCTCCCAATGGAACCAAAAACATTGGCTCCATGACATCATCATCAATATCATCCTTATCATATTAGCCTTTGATGGGAGGCTATAAATGCATAATTGGTCACTTATTGCACTCTATTCACTGCACTTTATTAGTGCTTGAGCTTTAAATGGTATTGTTTTGCACTGAGTGTGTATTTTATGCCTTGTAAAGCGATTACGAGTTTGCAGAGATTGTGGAGCTAATTCGAGTTATTTGGAGCTTGAAGTCTGAGTAAAACCCAAGGAATTAAGTTGGGATCATGTTCGGGGATCAACGGACGAATAGTGCACTAAATGGGAGAAAAAAAGAGTTGAGCAGGAGCGAAACTCATATGTGCGACCCTGCATGTGATACCCTCAGTGCGCGCATGAGCACAAGCAAGCAAGTGACACAGTATTCTGCCAGACATGCGCAGCCATAAGCGTGGTCACAGCTCCAGATGAGCGGCTGCACACATTCGTTTCCAGGAATTTTACCCAGGCCTATTTTGATAAATTGAAAATCGACTCTTTTTGACGTATACGAAGCCTCATCTCAAAACTAGGTATTTCAGACTTTGGAGCAATTTCTGGAGAGAAGAAGGAAAGGAAACAACGGAGGCTCCAATTACTTCATCCAATTCATTTAATACGGAAGTTTGTTTGATTTTTGGAATAGTAATGTCTTCTTGTTCTTTTAATACTCTTGGGATAAATAACTTCTCCAATATGGAGTAATATTTCTTAGGGTTATTGATGGATGTTGTTATTTGACTATTGTTTAGGGTTTTACTGTCTGTTAGTTGGCCAAAATTGTTGAATGAGTTATTAATTGAATTACAAGGCCAACTGTGGTTTTACTTTAATCGAAAGAGAAGTGTTGCTGCAATTTGCATTGTCTTATCTTGTTTGGGTTGATTTTACGCCTATCATAAGTATCAAAAGAGCTTAGAGAGTTATCAATTTATCCAATTTTAAGGAATAATCGAGAGACGTTCTTCGAAAGATCATTCATTCAGTGTAATTTTTTCATATGTTCATAGGACCTGTCATTAGGTTGGTTAATGGAACTCTTGTTTATTCAGAAGGAGAATTTGAATCCTTGAGATAGCCTAATCATCTGTTGAAATCAAAAGAGTCAATAGAAGTTGAGAGTGAACTTAGCACGGAGTTACCTGAAATAATAGTTGATCATGTATCTTGTCACAGCCCTTACTTTATACCTTGATATTCAATCATTACTAATTAGTCATTAAATTTTTATTATTTTCTCACAATTCGATAATCTTAGTTTTTATTATTAGTCGATAATAACATAAATCAAAGGTTTATTTTCCTGTATAGTGTTAAGCTGAAGATTTAATAAAACATTGTTTAAACCAATTCTTATGGAGACGATTTAATAGTATATTATCTTTGACTAGTGAGCCTAAGTTTTAGACACTGGTTTCCTATTTTACGCTCTTTTTATCTGTGTGTAGGCGACAGGTTAAGTTCAGTGGAGTATGACTCGATCCTCTTCCAAGGAATTGGTGCCATACGATCCAGAATTAGAAAAGCACCTGCGGCAGCTAAGAATGGAGAAAGTATCGAGCCGATTGTTGTTGGGTCATCCTTCAACTCAAAATACAATGGTGAGCAACGAAGAGAACGTGAACCTAGTTGCGAGAGAGGCCATTCAGCAATAGAAAGCATGGTTAGCAGCTGAAGCAACCTGTGGAGTTGCGGATGGAACAGTAGAAGGGGATCGAAGGTTCAATCTCAATCGAACCATGATCAAAGATGAATTTAAAAATGCAGCTCCTAGGCCTGTAAGGTCTCTAGTGTGAGGCCCTGTAACGACTCGGCCGGTCGTTCCGTGAGCTTTACCCCGTTTCCCCCATTTCTGCATTTTTTATGTATTGCTAGCCTGTTTTTGTTGTGTTGGGTTAGTTGGTTTGGGTTCGGAGTTATTATGGTGAGACTTGAGGCATTTAGTCTCTCAAAGTAGCCTAATAGTTGAGAGAGTCAACTGAGAGTTGACTTATTGGTAAATGACCTCAGAATGCGGATTTTATGGCTCGGATAGCTTCGTTAGGTGATTTCGGACTTAGGAGTGTGTTCAGAATATTTTTGTGATGTCTGGTGTAGATATAGGCTGGAACTGGCGAAAGTTAGTTTTTGGTGATTTCCGGTCGGCAAAGTTAGTTTTTGGTGATTTCCGGTCGGCAGTGGAAAATAGGCTATCGAGGTCGGAATGGAGTTCGGGAAGTTGGAGCAGGTTCGTAATGTCATTTTGCATGTATCTGCAAAATTTCAGGTCAATCGGAGGTGTTTTGGTTGGTTTCGGCGTAGTTGGCAAAATTTGGAAGTTTCAAAGTTCATAGGCTTGAATTTGATGTAATTTTGGTGTTTTCGTGTTGTTTTTGGTGTTTCGAAGGCTCGATTAAGTTGGAATAATGGTATGAGGTGTGTGGGTATGTTTGGTTGAGGCCCTGAGGGGCTCGGGATTGATTTCGGATGGTTGGTGGGGTTTTTGGACTTGGAAAATTGCAGCAATAGCTGCTGGTGTGAAAGTTCTGTTGTTGACCACACCTGCAGTCGGGCAGCCGCAGGTGCGAAGCCGCAGGTGCGGAATATATACCGCAGGTGCGGAATTGGTTCGTTAAGTGGGATTTCACAGGTGCGCATCTCGGACCGCGGGCGCGCACCTAAGACCGCAAGTGCGGTTCCGCAGGTGCGACTAAATGTCTGCAGGTACAGAAATGACTGGCAGAAACCGTATATAAAGGCCCTCCGCGAAAATTCTCTTATTTTCACCATTTTTGCATGCGGAAAGAGTCTTTGAAGGCGATTTGGAGAAGCAAACTCGAGATTCTTCAGTATAGGTAAGTTCTTTGGTTACTAACATCGTTCCTATGCTACTGTCGCGGCCCGGTAGAGGTATGTAATGGCTATAAATATTGTCATGAGGGTATGGGACCCCGGACTGCATATTTCTCACTGATTTTTGGAAAGGTGCACATGTCAGATGATGAGTATGTGGCGCATACTGATTTTTGGATTGGACTAGGTCCTCTCCGCGGCAACTAATGAGTTGCATATTTACTCAAAACCTTATGTTTAATTATGTTCTAAAGATTTGTGAAATACTTGGGCTACAAGCCGTGTTTAGGGCCTTCGTGCCGATCTGTTTAGACCCCTTGGGGGATTTTACTGCTATTTTCCTCACTATTTGTTGATGATTTCACTCAGCATCATTGTGCATACTGTTTTTCGAAACTCAGCCTGATTTACACTATATGAGCATTAAAATGATGTTTTTGTGTTGAGTACCCTGTTTTACTGATTTGCCCAAGGGGACTTTTTAGTGGTTCTGCTGAGTGTGGCCGAGGGCCAAGAGTGATGGTGAGGTGCTGAGTGATATTAGCGTTTGGGCTGAAGGAGCCCCTCCGGAGCTTGTACACACCCCCAGTGAGCGCACCGAGTGTCGAGTGACGAGTGATTGGGAGGCATGAGTGATTGTGAGGTGCTGAGTGATTGTGAGGCATGCCCGAGGGGCTGATTATGATACATGTTTTTGCCCGAGGGGCTACTTATGATTTTACTACATTCATTTGAATACCAAATCCTTGTTTTAAAGTTGTTAAAAATGTGCATTCTATAAAAGAATTTTTCTGAAGTTCGTTTTAAGGCATGATGATTTTGCATATCTATATTTATATTGTTGGAAAGTAAGGTTGTGTATATTGTGACTTGATGACATTGATTTTATGTGTTTCCTTGCTACTTAGACTTGATTTATTTTCATTACTACTAAGTTGGCGTACTCTCATTACTCCCTGCACCTCTGTGTGCAGATTCAGGAGCAGTTATCGAGCCTTAGCATGCTATTCCGTGCGGAGCCAGATTTGCGGGATATAGAGGTAGTTGTTCAGCGTCCGCAGCATCTCTGTTTTCCCTTCTTGTTTTATTTAGCTTTTACTCGAAGGTTTTGTATTATAATAGTTTATTTTGGCTTATTTCCTCTAGATGCTCATGACATGTTGGCTCCGGGTTTTGGGGTTGGCAGTATTGTATAATTGGCCTACTTTTTTTAGTAATTTCTATATATTTTATGATGTTCTTGAAACTTGATTGGGATTTTCAAAAAGAAATTGCGAACATGCGGTAGTCGGCTAGCATAGTTCCATGATAGGCGCCATCACGGCCGGTTTAGGATTTGGGCTCGTGACAGGCCCCCAACCATTGATGCGAACAATTTTGAACTCAAACAGGGAGTCATCTAGGTCAGTCAGAAAAATTGCATATTCAGAGGCAAACCCAATGAAGATCCCAATAACCATCTGATGAACTTCGAGGAATGGGAATGATTTAAGGAGCTATTACAGAGGTGCCCTCATAACATAACGGAGCAATAGATGAAACTCTAAGACTTCTGGGACGGGTTAAACCCATCATCAAGGAGATTGCTGAATAGTGCGATTGCAGGTCCTTTGATGAAGAAAACGCTTGAAGAGATTGTCACACTTCTAAATGAACTATCTGAAGATGCAGAACAATATTTCACTGACCAAGGGGATCGAAGAAGATCAACAGGGGTTCACCAAGTAGAATCATCTGAAGCAATGCAAGCCCAAATTGCAGTTATGTCTAAGGAGATCGAGCAACTGACGATAGCTCAGGTGAAAAATCAACCATAGGTGGTGTCATGACCCAAAAATCCCTAAGGTCGTGATGGCGTCGGACATCTATGTCAGGCAAGCCAACTCGTTAATTAATTGAATAACTTTCCGATTTTTACATTTATGAAAATATTTCCTTTCACCTAATTACATATTAACCAACTAAAAGTCTGTTAATTAAAAACAATGGTTTAAAGATTTCACTTACGCATATATATCCCAACACATATCCCAGAACCCGGTGTCACAAGTGTATGAGCAATTTCTATAAATTTATACAATCATTACAAAGCCTGTCCGAAATACAACTGGACAAGAAAATTTAAAATGAAATAAATACAGTATGAAGGTGAATCTGTCAGTTGTGGATCGCCTCCGGATGATGCAGCTCGCCTAAGTCTCTGAATCCTCCACATTGCTAGGAAAGTACATGTGCAATAAAATGCACAGCAAGTGTAGCATGAGTATAAACAACGTGTACTCAGTAAATCGCCCGCCTAACCTCAGGTAGGTAGTGACGAGAGGTCAAATTAGACACTTACGAGGGTCCGACAATATAATATATGACAGAATATGGTGAAATACAGTAGACATGTAAGACAGTGAGCAACGAGTACATATCAAGTACAGAAAGGTAATCACTGAGAATAAACAATGTACACTTCCCTTTTTCCCAAATACATGTCAAGCCAATACTAATAGAATAGTACCAAATAGTCATGCGCACACAAGGGTAAGACAACCGGCCGGAGTCATAAGATAGTCAACCTCTCTCTGCACTGCCAAAGGATCGAACGGCCTGTCCAAAAAGTGCATCTCTCAACCTCTCTACGCACTGCCGAAGGATCGATCGGCCCATCCCAAAAGTGCGGCTCTCAATCTCTCTATGCACTGCCGAAGGATCGATCGGCCCGTCCCAAAAGTGCATCTCTCAATCTCTCTACGCACTGCCGAAGGATCGATCGGCCCGTCCCAAAAGTGCGGCTCTCAATCTCTCTATGCACTATTGAAGGATCGATCGGCCCATCCCAAAAGTGCATCTCTCAATATCTCTATGCACTGCCGAAGGATCAATCAGCCCGTTCCAAAAGTGAGGCTCTCAATCTCTCTATGCACTGCTGAGGGATCGACCGACCCGTCCCAAAAGTGCACCTCTCAACATAATACCGCTAGCCTGCTCGCGAATCATACATGCGACTCAGGTGCTCATAAGAATACATACACAGATACAGGGTCTTCCTGCTCGCTAATCACTCAAGCGACTCAGGCACCCAAAGTTACACATATCCACATAATAAATTTGTATTTTATCAAGAAACCCGTTTTTCTCAGGAAAGTAGTAAAGTCTTTATTAAAAGAAACATGAAATATAGGTTTTGATATCTTTGTTTTTGAAACTCATTTGTCAACTTTAGTAACACTCCATAATACAACCTAGTCCAGGTACACATATATATTCACAGCGGAAATAATTCTCTTTTTAGAAGGTTAACAATATGAACTCTAGTTGTCTTTTAAAATTTCAATCACGTTTTCGGTCATATTAGCAGTTTAATATTACAGGCAGGGTTACAGATACACACATAAAGCATGCTAGTGGGTCCTAGGCTACCCGAACATGGCATAATAGTAGCTACGCACGGACTCCCGTCACCTCGTGCGTACGTGGCCCCCGAACATAACATCATATACTGGATTGATTCACCTAGGGGAACGATTCCCCCTCACAAAGTTAGAAAAGAGACTTACCTCGTGCCGAATCTACTTCTCGGACCAAGGATGCGCCCGATACTCCGAACTCTACACCCGAGGACTAGTAACTAGCCAAATATTGTTCAATTATATCAATTCATGCTCAAAGTAGGGAAATTATCCTATTTATTCAATAAATTCGACATTCTTGAAGAATTCCCAACATTCAACTCTGGCCCGCACGCTTGAATTCCGAAAATTCTCGAAGGAATCACCACCCATAGCCTAAGAATCGTTAATATACGATTTCAACTTAAATTCATAGCAATAAATGAGTAATTCATCAAATTCCTCAAGAACCCTAAATTACTACCCAAATCTTGATTTTTCCGTGGAAATCCTTAGATTCTAGGATGAAATCTTGTAAAAAGAAGTTAAGGAGTGAAGAAACTGAGTTAGAAATCACTTACCAACATTTTGGAGACGAAAGAGTGTTTGAAAAATTGCCTCGTATGTCTTTGA
The DNA here is from genome assembly GCA_005239505.1 of Nicotiana paniculata. Taxonomy (NCBI): domain Eukaryota; kingdom Viridiplantae; phylum Streptophyta; class Magnoliopsida; order Solanales; family Solanaceae; genus Nicotiana; species Nicotiana paniculata. The sequence continues at coordinate 4,096 of ML335419.1, read as the reverse complement.
GGTCTTGAAAAATGAAAAATAACTCAAAATACAACTTATTTATACTCCTCTCAGGCCCCCCACCGCAGTCAGCGAAAAAGGGACTACAGCCGCGCTAGTAAAGTCAAGAAAAACGGAAGAAAACCAAGAAAAAAATGACTGCAGTGACATGCTTTAATATTTTGGCAATAACTTTCTTTACAGATGTCCAAATTATGATTTCTTTATCTTTTTGGAAACTAGAAACGAAGAGATACAACTTTCGTATTTGAATCATCTCTAAATTATTTGTAGATAAAAAGATATAGTCCTCCAAAGTCGAACCAGTGGCCCAGCTCTTCCACCGCGGACCGCGAAAACACAATCGCGGCCGCAAAGCCCTCCACCGCGGCCAGCGCAAAAAGGACCGCGGACCACGGTGGTGGGTTCCGAGATTTTACTTCTCTGGCCTGCAACAGCTATATATTAGGCCTAAGGACATCCCGGGACCTACCCGGAACTCATCCGAGCCATCGAAACTTCAAACCTAACGGACCAACAAGTCCCAAATCATCCCATGGACATGCTCGAGCCTTCGGAACACCCAAAACAACGCTAAAACTCAGAATCACATCTCAAAATCCCTAAAATCAAACTTAAGAACTTTAAGTTCTTGAATTCGATAACAATGCGCCGAACCGACCTATACTACTCGGAATGACATCAAATTTTACGAGCAAGTCATATTCGACATTAGCGACCTGCTCCTACTTTCGGAATCGAATTCTGACCCCGATATCCAAATTCCACTTCCGGTCGGATTCTTCAAAAAAAAACCTTCAAATTTCTAACTTTAGCCAAATAACTTTAAAATAACCTACGGACATCCGAATTCACTCCCGATCGCGCTCCCAACTTCAGAATCACCGTACGAAGCTATTCCCGGACTCGGAATCCCAAACGGACATCTATAACACTGAAAGGCCTTCCAACCCAAACTTATAGAATTTCTTCTAAAATGCTAAATTCTGCAATATACGCCGAAATGCTCCCGGGTCATCCAAAACCCGATTCGGACATATACCCAAGTCCGAAATCGTCATACGAACCTGCTGGAACCTTCAGATCGTGGTTCTGAGGTCGTTTGCTTAAAATTCCTATCTTAATCAATTTCTTCAACTTAAGGCTTCCGAAATGAGATATTTCCTTCCAATTTGACCCCCAACTTCCTGAATTTCAACTCCGACAATACACACAAGTCATAGTATCTGAAATGAAGATCTTCATGACTTCCAACTGCTGATGATGCGCTAGAGCTCAAAATGACTGGTCGGGTCGTTACAGGTGGGGTGTGACATTTGTGTATTGTGACACCCTACTCATGAGTGTCAAGCCTCAATTGAGGAAGTGAATGTTGTACGAAATTTTAATTTTAATATAATGGGTCAGAGGCATCCCATGTTTTTATGGAGTTCACCTAAGGGTACTGCAAATGCATGGCAACAAAACAACTCAGATCTCAGGGACAAGGATCTCCTAATTTTAGGAATCGGCCGAGGAAACAGTTTCAGCCTCAACACTCAAATCAGTCGTGCCTAGAAGATCTAATGAAGGCTTTCATTTTGAAAACTAATGAAAGATTTGAAGTACAAGGGTCGTCAATTCAAAATTTAGAGAAGCAAGTGGGACAGATTGAAATTATATTATCAAAGAGGGTTCCAGGAACTCTCCGTGCTAATATTGAAAAAAATCCGAAAGAAATAGTAAATATTGTAACTTTGAGCAGCTGAAAAGTGATGATAACAAGAAGAATAAAGGCCCGACGAAAGCAGAGAAAATGAAGAAGAAAGAAAAACCGAGAAGAGAGGAACCAGAGGTGAGCAAGCATATGCGTGCTCTACCTTTCCCTCAAAAGCTATGAAGAGAAAAGTTGGACAAGAAGTTTGAGAGATTTCTAGATGTGCTGAAACAGGTTCATGTAAATTTACCATTCACAGAAGTGCTCCCACAAATGTCTTCTTACGCAAAATTCTCGAATGGTATCCTTACGAAGAAGAGGAAAGTAGAGGAGACCTCAGTGGTCAAGCTCACAGAGATTTGCAGTGCAATATTGCAAAATAAACCCCCACAAAAGTGTGGAGATCCAGTGAGTTTTACTATACCGTGCTCATTAGGAACTATAAAATTTTGATAAATCTTTATGTGATATTGGTGCCTCAATTAATTTAATGCCTTTATCTATTTATAGGAAACTGGAGAAGGAGGTCAGAGACATAAGTTCTACACCAATATCTTTGCAGCTGGCATACTAAACAACATTAATACCCGAGGGAATAGTGGAATATGTGTTAGTTTGGGTGGATAAGTTCGTATTTCCTGTGAATTTTATAGTGGTAAATATGGAGGAAGACAAAGAGGTCCCCCTCATCCTAGGAAGAACATTCTTAGCGACGGGTATAGCGGTATTAGATATACATGAGAGAAAAATCATGCTTAGAGTGGGTGAGGAAAGTGTGACTTTCAAGATGGGTGTAGAATAGGGGGTGAAAAAAGGAAAACCAGTTGCAAGTGTCGAGTGTAAAGTTAAGGGCTCAAAAGAGAAGGCTGCAGTGAGCGAGAAAGATAAGTGTGAGGTGTATCCCAAAAAGGCTGAGAAGAAGTTATCTGCATGGATGTGTTCATTAGTTTGGGCACAAGGAATGGAGTCCGACTTCAACTCAGACCCCGACTAGATATTTAGGGAAGTCTCCTTTACCTTATGCTTTTTAATTGTATGTCATGGGGACATGCCACAACTTGAAGTGTGGGGTGCGGGATATTTGTATATAGGTATATGAGTTTTTTTTCTTGTTAGTTGTAGTTGTTAGAGATAGAAAATAATTGAAAAAGAAAGAAAAAAAAACAAAAAAAATATTTAAAATTTTTATTTTTCCTAATGGTGGATATCATTCGACAGGTTTCTTGAGGGATTAAATTCGAAATAAAAAGACAAAAAGATTTTCTTTTGCTAGGTAGTGTATTAATTCCCACTTGATTTTTCTTTCTTCCACGATTCTTTTCCAAGGGTTTTGTTTGAATCGGGTGTAGTTAGCTTTTGTTTTATAGATGAGTAGGAAACCGTGTGCTATGAATTGAATTGAAGGCAATATCTCTTAACTTTATTATGCGTTGAGAATAGTAATGCTTTAGTTGTAACGCTTAGGATCAGTTTTTGACTCTTGTATAAGTACCTAAAATTGTGTTACCTTAACGTTGCTTAACTGCTCTGACTAGAGTGTCGTGATTCCGATCTTGAGTGAGTTGTGTGCCATGTGTATATGAGGTTTTGTGTTATTCTATGCATTGCATCTGGTGTCTAGAACTTGCCCTATGTATTTGCAAAGCGAAATAGTAGTTTTATAAGTGATATAGGCATTTCTTTGTTGAGCTAGTTATATGTATTTACCCCCCGAATTAATATGTATCTTTGTTAACCCCTTTGAGCCTGAAATCATGTTTCTTTGGCAACCACATTACAAGTCTTACCCATTTATTTGAATAGACCATCGATTAGAACCTTTTACCTATCGTGAGCACTTGAATTGGTTATGAACTTTGTAAAAGGTGGAAGTGTGGGGTGGTTGGTTTAGTTTTTTAGTGGAACCAATGAAATAGGGAGAAATGTGCATTTTATTGAAAAAGTGCACAAATGTTGCACCACAAGGCGATGGGTACTCAATACTTCACCATGCCACACAATTGTAAATCACAAACTATTCCACACAATTCAAGTAGGAAAACATGGTCATGACTTAGCCTTAGTGTAAGCAAGCAATACTTGAGTCCAAATTACTATAACTAGTATAATACACTAACTACTTCTAACAAAAGTGATACAACTTACATAATATGTGTGGGTGGTGTGAGTGTAAGTGGGTAGTTGGGTCAGGTTATATAGGTTACTAATTTAACTAAAAAATTATAAATTAAAAGAAAAGAAAAAAAATTAAAAATGACTTACCTGACCCCCAGCCCAGCGCCCCACGCTAGGCTTGGCGCTGGGGATTTTAAACTTTCTGTTTTGTCCGCCCCACGCAGCTTGGGCACTGGCCTGGGTCCTAGTTTCGCAATTTTTTTTAATAAATATCCCCCCCCCCCC